>JAQPZZ010000060.1:0-207842 GCA_028416715.1 Fusarium multiceps | reverse complement strand
TTATTTTATTTTATTTTCTTACTTACCTTCTTACTTTATTTTCCTACTTACCTTTATTACCTATTTTCCTTACTTTATAGCTAGCTTTATTTTTCTTTACTTACCCTATATAGCTTTTACTTTCTTATTTTTCTATACTTTCCTTACTTTTCCTATTTTTCTTACCTTTCTATAGCTATAGTTATCTCTTTTCTCTCTTATACTATATATAGTAACTAGAAAAGCAACTAGGCAGATAGCTTAGATAGTTAATACTTACCCTATCCTAACCCTAAGTTAATACTAACCCTATCCTAACCCTAACCCTAACCCTAGGAAAGAAAAACTACTTAATAATATTTATTTCTAACTTCTTTATTATACTATACTTTAAGGATATAGGTATTCTTAACTACTTCTATACTTATAATATCTAGGTTAAGGAAAAGCTAATAAAAAAGGAGAAGAAATAGCTAATAGAGGAAGAGAAAAAATAGCTAAATAAGCTATTTAAATAGATAACTAAGGTAGTATAAAAGGATAGGAATAGTTACTTTAAGGTCTTTATATTTAACTAAAGATCTACCTTTAATATCCTAGGTAAAGATCTTTATACTAAGTTTAGTAGCTTTATAAGCCTTTAACTATATAACTTACTAACTAACTAGCTATATTACTAACTTATTTTTAGACCTATAAATATACCTATATAAGGTAATATCTATACTTTGTAGAGGTAGCTAAAGGTTTATTATACTTTTAACTATATAAATAATTAACTTTATACTATCTTTACTAGCTATAGTATTAAATTTATTAATAATATCCTTACTTATTACTATAAGAATATTATTAATAGTAATATTATATCTTCTTTTAACTCTAAGTTTAAAATCCCTAGTAGTAAAAGAAAGGGTAAGTAAGTTACTTAGAGTAGTAGCCTAAGTAATAAAGGAATACTATTACCCTAGCTATAACTTTCTTATTTAACCCTAAGGAGTCTATAGCTTCTCTCTTAAAAGACCTTTTTTAAGGGTTTAAAGTTTATAATACCTTAGGGTTTACCTATTTAGGTACCTTACTAAGTATTACCCTAGCTAGAAGTCTCTTATTAGCTCCTAAGAAGTCTATAGCTTACTCTTTAAAAGACCTCTTCTAAGGGTTTAAGCTTTATAGTACCTAAGGGTTTATTTAATTAGCTATATTACTAGGTACTACTTTAGCTAGAAGTCTTTTATTTACTCTTAAGGAGCTTATAGCTTTCCTTTCTAATACCTTAATCTAATAGTTTAAGTAGTATAGTAGCTTAGGGGTTATCTTAGTATAAGGGAAGTAACTAATCTTTTCTTACTATTACTAGTAAGTTATTACCTTAGCTAGAGCTTCTAGGCTATATTACTTAGAAGTAAAAGAAAGCTATAGAGAAGAATAGTAGTTATTTATTTAATAAGTTTTATTCTTTATAAGTATTTTCTTATAAACTAGTCTCTACTAGATTTAGTAATAATAATAGAGTACTAGCTAGCTTAGCTAGCTTTATATCCCTAGATAATAGTAAGAGGTTAGGTTTTAAAATAGATACTAGCTACTAGAGTCTTACTAAAGATAAGTTACAAAGTAATATTAATATAGTTATAATATATATTAAACCTAGGTAAGATATCCCTTTATATATTAAGGGGGCTAAACTTATTCCTATTAATAAGGTAATTTTATAAGACTTAATTATAATAGAAGTAAATACAGTAGGGAAAGAAATAAGAGCTATAATCTTTAACTTTAAGTAGTAATTCTAGTATTATATTAACTAGAGTAATAAATCTATATAGTAGCTACCTTAGGGTATATATACTATCTTTATCTTAATAGGCCTTTATAATAGTAATATCTAGAGAAGGGATATTCTTAATTTAATTATATAATATCTTACTCTAGCCTAGCCTATTACTATATCTAAGAGTTATAGTAAATATACTAGGTATTACAAGGAGGCTAAGAATTACTATAGTTAAGAGGATCTAGTATATAGTTATAGAATAGACTTTTATATTTTAATAAGGAATTAATAGGAAGGAAATATCTTTAGGTTTCTAATTATATACTTATATATAACCTTATATATACTTCTTACTTAATTAGCTTTTTCTTTAGGTAGTAAGAGTAATAGGTAGGGAGATTCTACTTTTTCTATATTATATACTTAGTTGCTCTCTTTTAGTAATAGTAATAGCTTTCTACCTTAGGGATTTTACTTTCTTTCTATTTATCTTTGCTCTTTAAGTATAAGATTATTAACTAAAAGAAAAGTTTTACTATTAATATAAATTACTACTAAAAGGTAATAAATTAATTTTATAATTTAAACTATAGTATACCTACTATATAATTAGATAATATATACTTCTCTAGCTACTAAAGTAAGTACTATATTTAAAGTTTTTCTCTTTCTTTTTAATCCCTTTATAATTACTATATTAGTAATCTTAGGGTATTATTATAGCTATCCTTAGGGTTACTATTATACCTATAGGATTTTATTCTTATAGTATACTAGTTTACCTAGCATCTTCTTAGCAAATTATAACTTAGGTTTAAGCTTTTTATATATAGGGTTAGTTATATAGTTAATATTTAAATACTACTATCTTAGCTAGCTATATAGTTTTTTTTAAATATTAACAGAGAAGATTTAATTAAATTATATTTATAAAGATATTTATACTTTCTAAAGGCTATTATAGCTTCTTTATTTATATATAACCCTTTTTTACCCTACCTTAGATATAAGACTTAGGTATAGTATAAATATCTTTCTTACTTTAATCTTTTTTTTTTTTTCCTCTTTTCTTTACTAATATTAAAAATACTATAAGGTAATAGGAAATAAATATTCTTTTCTATTTACTAGTCTAGCTTCTTTTCTAAAGTATCTAGTATTTTAGTTTACTAGAAATTATCTTTTTTCTCTTTATTTCTTATTTTATCCTATAAACTACTCTATCTTAGTTTAGATTAAAAGCCTTATTATAGATATTCTTTATCTTCTTATTATATCTCTCTATTAATCTCTATACCTTTAGAAAAGATTACTAGTAGTAAAGAATATCTATAGCCTAGTAAATATTAATAAATAAAATACTAGTATAGGGGATATATATATATATATCTAGATATAGTTAGCTTAGTATTATATTAGTAGATAGTATTATATAATATAAAGGCTAGTTAAAGAAGATATAGGTTTATAATCTAGTTTTATAGGTTAGTAGTAATAAATAGCTATTTTATTTTAGTAATATATTAGCTTATAGTAATTCTTATTACTATTTATATACCCTAGGTATAGTATTCCCTCTTTAGCTATATAATCTATTAAAACTATAATTCTTATCTTAGGTATTACTTACTATAAATATAAAGGTATTTAGTTAATAGATTATTAATCTTTTTATTTACTTACTTAAGAATATACTTATAGTAAAGATAAGTTACTAGTATACTAATATCCTAAGTTTCTTATATTAGTAATAGGTTATCTAGTAAGGTTTAGAGATATATAAAATCTTTAATATCCTTAGTTTTAATAATAGTAAGTAACTAGTTATTTTTACTTTTAATAAGAGTTAGTATATTAAGTTAATAAGATATAGGGTAAGTAAGAGATATACTTAGTATATTACTTATTACTTATAGTAATATTATTTATATCTATAGTTATAGTCTATAGTTATATTAATTAAAAGAGTAAAGAGAGAAAATAGATAAGTATATACTATAGGTTTTATAGTAGGAGAATAAAATTAGAAGATAACTTATCTTAGTTATCTAGTTAGGAGATAAGTATAAGAGAGAAAAGAAAAGAAAGAGAAGATAATAAAGAGAAGAGAGATATTTATACCTAGGAAATCTAAGGTAGTAAATTATATACTATAGTCTATATACTATTAGTTAAAATAAAGATAAAAAATACCCTTATTAGTAAGTATAATTAAAGCTTTATTATAAATATACCCCTAGACTAGATAAATAGATATTATTATATTTAATTAGATAGTCCCTAATATTATTCTACTTAATATAGTATTATATACTAATAATAAGGTTTCTTATAAGCTAATAGTAAGGTTTTTATTTAAAATAATATCTTTTAAGCCCTATAACCCTAGTACTTATATAAGATATTTAGTATTATTATACTATACTCTCTTATAGGTAGTAAGAAGTATTAAGAGAGGTATAGAACCTAATATATAGGAACTTAGGTAAGCTTTTTATAATAAGAGGTAAGAGGTAACTTAGGTATAGAAACTTACTAATATATAAAAATACTATACTAGGGAAAGTATAAGTAAGAGCTTAAATTCTTTTCTATTATTTATATTAGTTAGCTATATATCTAATTAGGTATAGCTATCTTTACTTTATATATTTACAGGGATTACTATACTATTATATTAAAATATAATATTAATAGATATTAAGAATATATTACTAGTAGGGATAACTAGTTAGCTAAAGGGATATCTTAGAAATATATATATATTATAAAACAATATAGTATTCTATTATAGTAATAATAAGTAGGATTTCTTATCTAATTAGATAGTTATAAGTATAAGAATTAATAATAGTTATTAGTAAACTAGTTAGTAAACTAATTAGAAAAAGGTAAATAGCTTAGCTATAAATAGTCACTAGTAAGATAGTAGGTAGACTAATTAAAAAAAGGTAAACAGCTTAGTAGTAAAATAGTTATAAGCTTAATATAGAAATAGTAAATAGCTTAGTAGTAAAATAGTTATAAGTAATAAGGTAAGTAAACTAATTAGAAAAAGGTAAATAGCTTAGTAGTAAAATAGTTATAAGTAATAAGGTAAGTAGACTAATTAGAAAAAGGTAAATAGCTTAGTTATAAAATAGTTATAAGTAATAAGGTAGGTAGACTAATTAAATAAAGGTAAATAGCTTAACTATGTAATAGTTATTAGCTTATTATATAAGAAAGAACTATATAATAAAATATAGATACTAAAGAATACTTATATTAATAAACTATAAGAGCTAAAGCTTTAAGATTAACTATATAATAAAATATAAATACTAAAAGAGCTAAAGCTTTAAGATTAACTATATAATAAAATATAGATACTAAAAGAGCTAAAGCTTTAAAATCAAGAAATCTAAAATACTAATAATTTCTTACATAGTTAACTATACTATACTACTAATAAGAGCAAGGAATATATTACTTATATAGAATATATAAAATTCTCTAAGTATAAGCTTAGTAATATTATAAAAGAATAAACTAAATATATTACAAAGTTAAATTAAGATAAGCCTAACCTTAAAATAAAATAGAAATCTACCTAGTGCTAATATAGTAAAATTATTAATTTATAAGATACTACTAATAGTAATATATTCTTAATTTAAGGCTTTACTAACTTACTAACTTTATTATACTAAAGGGTAATTACTATTATTTTATAAAATATAATTACCTAATTAGGTAATCTTATATTATAGATATATCTTTCTATTTAATATAGTACTAAAAATCTATTTCTCTTTTATTACTATATTAAATAGGCTATTATATTAATTTTACTTACCCTACTAATATTTAAAATATAAGGTTTCTTACTATCTAAGGTTTTTAAAGGTTAGTTAGTAAGTTATATAATTTAAATTAATATAATTAAATAACTATAGATATAAGCCTTTTACTCTAAGGTTTAGGTTTAAATATATATATATAGTTATACTAAGTTAATAGTTAACTATAACTATAATACTTACTATAAAAGTCCCTTACTATATAGTAAGATTAGATACTTAGATTTATATTATATTTAAATAGTAAAGAGAAAATATAATACTTAGGAAAAGGGTTCTTAGTATATTTTATAGTCTTTATACTAGTAAACTACTTAATTAAATCTAAGCTACTATTTCTTTAGTTTCCTCTAACTAGTTATTATTTTTAATATCTTTAACTTTATTCTTACTCTTATTACTACCCTTATTACTACTCTTATTACTATTCTTATTACTACTCTATTCTATAATTATAATATTCTTATTTATATTCTTATTAAGATATTCCTTAGGTAAGGTAATATTATTATTACTATAATATTCCTAAATATACTCCTTTTTATAGTTCTAAATATTAATAATTACTTTCTATATTATTTTCTATAGTAAGTATCTAACTTACTAAATATAATACTATATAATATCTCCTTTACTTTAGTAGCTAATAATCTTATAAATATACTATTTATTATATTTAGTAGTATTATAATATTTACTTTCTTTAGACTAGTACTTATATAAAAGAAATAGGTAGTTTTCCTAAAGATAGAACTTAGTTTTTAACTTCTTATTATTAAGGTTATCCTTAGTTATAATAATAAACTTAACCTTATAGTTTACTAAAATAAGTTAATACTAAATAATTTATAAGTTTAGGTTTCCTATAAGTATTAGTATATATACTAAATAGTAGTAAGATATAATATACTATAAGGTATAGTAGTAAATATATTATTAATATCTTATTTTATTTTTAAGAGAGCTAGCTAGGTAATATCTTATAGTTAAAGGTATTAACTAAAGAAGAATAATAAAGAAAGAAAGAAAATAAAAGGGAAGATTAAAAGGAAAGAAAGATATTTATATTTAAGAGATCTAAGGCTTAAGATTAATATAAATAAGAGATATAGGGCTATTTAAACGCTACTATTTAGAGACTATTAATAGCTCTACTTAGTTAACTACAATTAACTTAATTAAATAATAGTTAATAACTAATTTAAATAATAGTTAATAAACTAATTTAAAAAGAGTAAATAAATAATTTAAATAATAGTTAATAGACTAATTAAAGAAGAGTTAATAATTAATTTAAATAATAGTTAATAAACTAATTAAAGAAAAGTTAATAATTTAATTAAAGAAGAGTTAATAACTAATTTAATTAATAGTTAATAAACTAATTAAAGAAGAGTTAATAACTAATTTAAATAATAGTTAATAGACTAATTAAAGAAGAGTTAATAATTTAATTAAAAAAGAGTTAATAACTAATTTAATTAATAGTTAATAGACTAATTAAAGAAGAGTTAATAGCTAATTTAAAGAAATAGTTAATAATAAAGTTAACTAATAGTTAATAGCTTAGTTAAAGAAGGTATTAATAACCTATTAAGTAATAAGAAGTAGGTAAGTAAAGTAGTAATTATTAAGTTATTAGAATACTTATTAATAAAGCTATTATAATACTTTTAATAACTATATTTATCTAATTAGATACCTAACTATAAAATCCCTTATATATATTAGCAATACCTATAAATCTAATAACTACTATTATATATTACATAGAATATAAACTATTTATTAAATTTACTCCTTATAATAAGGTTAATAATCTATTATAGTAATAACTAGTACCTAGGTTAAATAGCCTTTTTATAAGTTAAGTAAGATATAGTTTAAAGCTTAGTTAAATATAGGTTAATAAAGCTATTATAGTACTTTAAAAAGCTATATCTATTTAATAAAGTACCTAGCTATAGAACCTCTTACTTATATTAATAGTATCTATAAATTTAAGAACTACTATTATATATTATACTAAATATAAACTATTTAGTACCTTTCCCCCTAAGCTACTATCTATTTAACTTATATAATTAAGAGGATATATAGCTTCTTTAGTATTAGTATAATATTATAATACTTAGAGTTAGTATACTTATACTCTTAGAAAACCTTTTTAAATTCTAAGTATAAAGAGCTTTATTAAGGGCCTAAGTATATAGAATTAAAGTAGGGTTATTAATCTATTTTAATAGATAATTAGTTTAAGTTAAATTAAAATAAAGATATATATTAAGTATACCTTATAATAGTATTCTTTTAAATAGTAAAAGTAGAAACTATCTATATCTATTAGTATATAGGTTAAGACTAAAGTATTTATTTAGTTAAATAAGACTTACTAGTAAAGTATAAAAAGTATAGATCTTTAAGATTATTTTTATAGATATAGAAAATATAGTTAAAATAGGGGACTTTAGTAATTAAACTAATAAATTAGTCTTTAAATTACTATGTAATAGTTAGATAAATAAAGGTAAATAAAGAGAATATATATAGTAATATTTATTATAGTAAGCTATACTAGATCTATTATACTAGGCCTTTTTATAAGGTAGGGCCCCTAAATATTAGCTTAATAGTAAGTACTTTGTAATTAATAAAGTAATAGAGATATAGAAATAATAAAAGGGAAAAGAAAAAAGAAAGAAATTAAAAAGAAAGGGAAGATATTTATAATTAAGAATTTAAAGCTCTAGTACTATAGTAAATTATAAGTAATAATCTATAACTCTTAGGGTTATATTTCCTTTAAGCTTACTTATCTAGTTACTAAAATATAGAGATTTCTTTACTTATAGGATATAGGAAATAATTTTAAATATAGCTACTATCTAATTAAATAGTCCTTAATAAGCTTCTAGCTATTAAGCTACTAGGTAACCTATATATACTATTTTTAATTCTTAGATAATATAAACTTAAACTAAACCTTATAGGATTAGTAAGGTATACTATAATATATTTTATCTACTTTCTTTTAAGTATAATAGTTTAAATAAAAGATATATTAATATAAAAGTATAATCCTTTTCTTATAAGGTAGTAAGATATAAAATAAGTATTATTACTATTTAATTAGATAGTCTCTAATAGCTTCTTAGCTATTAAACTACTAGACCCCCTATATATATTATTTTTTAATTATAGATTATTATATAGATTTTACTATCTTTATTAGAGATATAAGGTTATAGTAGATAATATTTATTATTAAAAGTATAAATCTTATTATACTACTAGCTAAATTCTTTATTAAGAGTTATTAAAAGATTTTAAATTTACTAGTATATTTATATATTTTATAAGATTATTTTTATATAAGCTAAGGTCTTTAAAGTTAAATAGAATACTAGTTTTAAGTTAAAGGGATAGTAAAGGTTAACTTAGGTAAGAAGGGTATAGTATAATATAAAGTATTTATAAAAAGGGTATTAGATTAATTCTAGGTACTAAAATCTATAAAGTTATAGATTTTTTAGTAATAGGTATAGTAATTAAATTATAGTTAAAAAATAAAAATTAATATTAGTATTAAAAGCTAATTACTAAGGGTACTTTTAATTTTAATATTAAATAATCTATTTAAAAGTTTATTAATAATAGTAGGAAGTAAAGAAGTAATATAGGTAATAAGGCCTTTATTAGCTAGTAAGTAATAGTAATAAGTATATAATATATAATATAAAAGAATAAATAGGATTAACTAGAAATAGTTATAAGTCTTAGACTAGTAAACTTAAACTATACCTAATAAGATTAGTAAGAAAATACTAGGATATATCTTATCTACTACTATTTAAGTATAAGGATATAAATAATAGTATATTAATATAAAAGTATAATCTTTTCCTTAGTAAGTAGTAAGATATAAAAATAGCTATTATTACTATCTAATTAAATAATACTTAATAGGTTTCTAGTTATCTTATTAGTAAATTAATATACTTTTAGTAGCTATATCTACTTAATTAGGTATTTAACTATAGAATCCCTTATATATTTTAGTAATATTTATAAATTTAATAACTACTATTATATATTATAAAGAATATAGACTTTTATTAAATTTATATTATATAATAAAGTTAATAATCTAGTTTAGTAATATATAATACTTAGGTTAAGTAGTTTTTTATAGGTTAATTAAGAAGTTAATTAAAAGCTTAATTAAATATAAAGTAATAGAGCTATTATAATACTTTAAGAAGCTATACCTATCTAATAAAGTACCTAGCTATAGTACCTTTTACTTATATTAGTAGTATTTATAAATTTAAGAACTACTATTATATATTATACTAAGATTAAAGTCTTTTATACTTTTTCCCTAAAGGCTACTATCTATTTAACTTATATAATTAAGAGGATATATAGCTACTTTAGTATTAGTAATATAATATTATAGTTAAAGTAGGTATATATATACTCTTAAAAAACCCTTTCTTATTTTAAAAGTAAAGAGCTTTATTAAGAGCCTAAGTATATAGAATTAAGGTAAGATTATTAATCTATTTTAGTAGATAATTAGTTTAAGTTAAACTAAGATAAGAATATATATTAGATATATCTTATAATAGTTATATTCTAGATAGTAACTATATATATTATTTATATCTATAGGTATATAGGTTAGGATTAAAGCTAGCTATTTAGTTAGGTAAGACTTACTAGTAAGGTATAGAATATATAGATCTTTAAGATTATACTTATAGATGTAGAAAATATAGATAAAGTAAGGGATTTTAGTAACTAAAATACTAAGTTAGCTTTTAAATTACTATATAGTAGTTAAATAGATAAAGGTAAATAAGGGGAAAGGGAAAGGTAAATATAAGAAGGTATATATAGTAGTATTTATTATAGTAGGCTATACTAGATCTATTATATTAGGCTTTCTTATAAAGTAGAGAAATTTTAAATAGATAGTAGGTACTTTATAGCTAATAGAATAGTAAAGATATAGAGATAATAAAAGGAAAAAGAAAATAGAAAGAGATTAGAAAGAAAGAGAAGATATTTATAGTTATAAATATAGAGCTTTAGTACTATAGTAAATTATAGGTAGTAATCTTTAACCCTAAGTCTTATATTTCCTTTAAACTTACCTATCTAGTTACTAAAATATAGGGATTCTTTTACTTATAAAGTATAAGGAATAATTTTAAATATACTTACTATCTAATTAGATAATTCTTAATAGCTTTCTAATTATTCTACTACTAAATTAATATATTTTAGTATTTAAAAGCTATAAGTATATTTTTAAAATTTATTATATAAATAAATTTTATAGAAAATTAAAAGTAGCCTATAAGCCTAGTCTAGTATATAGCTAATTAAAATATTATTAAAGGGTATATAAGAGGGGATTAAAGTAGCCCCTAGTCTAACTAAAGACTAGGATAAGCTATAGTATAAACCTCTATACTTAATCTTAATAGCTTTTATTGCAAATTACTTAGTATATAAATATCTTTAAATAAACCCCTAGAAGTATAATTTAGTAAGTAGCTTTCTCCCTATAAAGTATTTAGAATAATATATATAGTAGGAATTAAGTCCTTTAATTAGCCTAAGGTATACTACTAAGGCTACTAAGGGTAAAGTTTTTCTAGGGGTTATAGTATAGTAACTTACTAAAGGACCTATTAAAGGGTAATTACTAGTATAATATAGATATTTATAATTATACTATTTAAACTATTCTTTACTTAATAAGGCTTACCCCTATACTTTAGGTATTAAGAGCTTTTAATAATCTATATAGTAGTTCTATATTATTTATTAGCTAAAGCTTAGGTTCCCTAGGGTCTAGTTTCTACTAAGGGTTAGGTTTATCTAGGGGATTAGTAACTAAGGGATTAGTAACTAAGGGATTAGTAACTAGGGGATTACTAGGTACTATAGGTATAACTAAGGGTTAATTACTACTATTATCTTAGTACTATAATTTATTAATAAACTACTAAAAAGATACTTTTAAAAGGTTTGCTTTATAATTATAATATACTTTTATTAATCTTTAGAACTTTTTACTAATTAAAAGGCTTTTTAGCTATATTAGTTAGTTTTTTTCTACTTAAATACTTATACTAATAGTAAAGCAAAGTACTAAACTAGCTAGAGGCTTAATAGTAAGTTAATAAATTTTTATATTAATAGTAAAGCTATAGTAATTAACTTACTAAATACTTAATACTTAGTAAATATCTCTATTAATAGTAAAGTAAAGTACTAAACTAGCTAGAGAGTTATAGTAAGTAAATAAATATTTATACTAATAGTAAAGCTATAGTATTAAACTAGCTGAATATTTAATAGTAAGTGAATGTTTATACTAATAGTAAAGCTATAGTACTTAACTAGCTAAATACTTAATAGTAAGTAATTATTTATACTAGTAGTAAAGCTATAGTATTAAACTAGCTAATTACTTAATAGTAGGTAAAGAAGTATACTAGTAGTAAAGTAAGAGTACTAAACTAGCTAAATTCTCTACTATAGCTAAATATATCTACTAGTAGTAAAGTAAATATACTAAACTAGCTAGATACTTAATAGTAAGTAAGTATCTCTACTAATAGTAAAGCTATAGTACTAAACTAGTTTAAGGTTTTATTAATTTTTAAAACTCTTTACTAGTAATAGCGCTTTTTAGCTATACTAGTTAGTATAGTTATATTTAAATATCTTTACTAGTAATAAAGTAAATATACTAAACTAGCTAGATACTTTATTATAAATAGATGTTTTTATTATAAATAAGGCTAATATGCTTTATTATATAAGTATATATAGTATATAGTTAGTATAGTTAAAAAGTAATTACAAAAGAAAGATTTAAATTTTACTTTCTTTTTTAGTATTTATTTATATAACTATTTAATTTAGGAATTAAGTATTAGATAAAGTTAATTAAAAATAGTTATTAGCTTAGTTATAGAATTATATACTAGTTAGTTAGAAATAGTTATTAGCTTAGTTATAGAATTATATATTAGTTAGTTAGAAATAGTTATTAGCTTAGTTGTAAAATTATATATTAGTTAGTTAGAAATAGTTATTAGCTTAGTTATAGAATTATATATTAGTTAGTTAGAAATAGTTATTAGCTTAGTTGTAGAATTGTATATTAGTTAGTTAAAATAGTTATTAGCTTAGTTGTAAAATTATATACTAGTTAGTTAGAAATAGTTATTAACTTAGTTATAGAATTATATACTAGTTAGTTAAAATAGTTATTAGCTTAGTTATAGAATTATATACTAGTTAGTTAAAATAGTTATTAGCTTAGTTATAGAATTATATACTAGTTAGTTAGAAATAATTATTAGCTTAGTTATTATATAGTCTTTTAGTTAATAGTATAGGGTAACCTAGGGTTATTCTTTTTATTTACTTAATAATACTTATCCTATATTATAAAAGCTACTTAGTATTATCTTATAACCTCTTATTATTTAATTAGATAGATAACTTACTAGCTAAATAGTATTAGTTTAATTATTTTACTAGAAATAGAATTCTTATTAATATAATAGTATATTTTATTTTTTTTACTTAAAATAAAGATTAATAATTCTTTTATATTTTACTAAGTACTATAACTAAGAGTAGATCTAGTTCTTAATCTGCTAAGTGTTATAGATTTTAGTTTTACCTTAACCTTATTTTAGCTAGTTTATAATATAAGTTTATCCTATTAAAATTTAACTAAGAAATAATAAAAAATAGGTTTTTAAAGGCTATAGATAAGATAATTAAATTTTAAAAGCTATATTTAAATAATTAGATACTAAGATAATATATATTTTAATTTTATACTTTTGTAATACTGGGAATATATTAATCTAGAAAAGGTTATTAGCTTAGTTAAAAAAAGGTAAATAGGTTATATATATCTTAGTACTATACTAATCCCCTATATAAAGAAATAGTTATTAGCTTTAATAACTATTATAATAAGTAATAGGTTTTATATTCTTAACCTACCTTACTATACCCTTACTAATAATAAAAAATATAAGTTATATATCTTTAATTACTTTACCTAGAATCTTACTATCTTAACTTTTATTCTTACTATTTTACTATTTAATCTACTTTATTTATATCTTATTCTTATACTTTTTCTCTTTTTTTACTACTTCTTTATTTTACTTTTATCTTTATTCTTATTCTTCTTTTATAAATCCTACTTCTTTATAAATTTACTTTTTTCTTTATTATCTAATCCTTACTAATTCTCTTTACTTTACCTTAACTTTAACTTTTTCCTTATATTTTAAAATATTTATACTTTACTTTTTCTTACTTTTACTATAATTCTTTTCCTTTCTATATTTCTTTTTATATTATATCTTCTTTTACCTTTAAATACTAAAACTTTTATTTACTTTTTATTTTACTATTTAATTTACCTTAATTACTAAGTCTCTCTTTACTTTATTTTTAAAACCTTTATACTATTATAATACTTTAAACTTTTACTTTCTATACTTTTACTTATTTATTCTCTATAATCTTTACTTTAACTTTAACCTTTATATACTTATCTCTACTTTAAACTATAATATATATATATCTTTACCCTTAACTATATATCTCTACCCCTAACTATTATATATATTTCTACTCTTAACTATATATCTTTACCTTTAACTATTATATCTTTTCTCTTCTTATTCTTTTTACCCTTATATTATATATATCTTACTACTATATTTTATTATTCTCTCTTCTTTTTCTTTTTTTTATCTTTTCTTTTTTCTTTTTTTTTTTCTTTTTTTTTCTTTTTTCTTACTTTCTCTCTTTTTACTATATTTTCCTTACCCCTTCTCTTTCCCTTTCTTTTCCTTCTTTTTTTCCTTTTTTTCTTCTTTTTTACCCTTAACCTTTATTTTACCCCTTTTCTCTTATAATATTAATAATATCTAAATCTTACTTTATTCTCTTTTTACTCCCTTTACCCTACTTTTCCTTAATTTTATAGGATTTATATCTTACTATTTACTTACTTTTATTTTATATTTAACCTTAGCTAATATAATAATCTTTTTAACTTAAAATATTATTAATTTCTTACTTTACCTTAAACCTAATTCTTATATATTTCCTAAATAATTACTTCTTATAATATATATATATTTATTCCCTTTATCTTATAAAATTATCTTTCTACCCTTAGCTAGTAGTAAAATACCTTTTTATTCTTTATATTAACTTTAAATATACTTTTAACTAAATCTCTTACTTACTAGCTCCTTAACCCTATTAGTATAACTAGTAGTAGCTTATTTTTATATATATACTTACTTTCTTTATTTTATATTTCTTAATACTAGTTTAATAGTAGCTTATATATAAAGTAGTATAATAACTCTTTAAACCTAATCTCCTTTTATACTATATTATACCCTTTCTTTATTACTATTTTATATTACTACTTAGCCTACTTATACTATAGCTTATTTAAAACTTTTCCTAGCTTTAGTCCCTTTTAATAATAATAAATATAATATATTAAATACTTCTTTATAATATTATCTAGCTATTAAAAAAGCGTTCTAACTTATATACTCTCTTTCTTACTAAATACTTTTTAAATCTTTTTACTTTTTCTTATCTTATTATACTTACTCTTACTTTTACTTTCCTTTTTACTTTCTTTCTTACTTTCCCTCTTACTTTTACTTTCTTTTCCTATTACCTCTTTTACCCTACCTTTACCTTTACTATAATTATTATCCTATAAAAGCTACTTATATTTATTATAAAGTATAGCCTTATTTATATTCTTATATATTTTACTAGCTACTTTATCTATAAATACTAATATTATAGCTCTTTAATATCCTAGTATTAATATAAATACCTTTATCTATACTTAATTAATATTATTTATAAAGTTCTAATATTAATCCTCTTATAGTAGCTATTTATTATATATAATAATAAACTATATTACTTTACTTACTTAATACCTTCTTTAGCTAATTTACTATATAAAGTTAATAAGTTTATATAGCTTTTTTATATAAATTATAGCTATAATTCCCTTAATATTAATACTTATCTTTAATTTAGTTATTACTATAATTTATTAGCTTATATTATAGCTCTTTACTTATATTATCTATACCTTATAATAGTCTTATTTACTTATACTACTATAATAAAACCTATAGCTAATTTTATTAGTAATTACTTTATATTAACTCTTAGAATAGTAATATATAACTCTTTTTTAATAGCTTATTATATCTTAATCTAATTACTTAATTACCTTAACTATATAATTCTTAATAGTATTATACTTAGGCTTAACCTACTATATCTTATACTAGTAATTTAGCTTAATTATCTAATCTTATACTATAATAGCTAACCTTATTAGTATCTTACTATAGAACTAGTTCTTAAGTATAATAGGTAGTATTACTATTAGTAGTACTATTAGGTATTTAAACTAATATAACCTAACTAGCTTACTAAGCTTAACCTAGTAGCTAATATTTATAATTATAGTATAGTATTTATCTATAAATATTTACTATAGTAGCCTAGTATATAATAGCCTATTAATATATTTATAGAACTTAGTACTTAATATAATATTAATATTAATAATAATTAACTATATTACCCTTAGTATACTTTCTTATTTTATATTTATTAATAATCTATATTAAATATAATTAACTCTTATATTTATTACTTTTATTACTAAGTTATTTATTAGTATAATAAATAATATAACTATAATACTTATATTTATATTTTATATTATAGCTAGTAATATAAATAATATACTTTTACTAGCTCTTATTAGTAGTATATTAATAGCTATCTAATTAGTTTTAAGTACTATAATTAATTATATACTCTTTACTTACTTATTAAATTGCTATATTACCTTTAGTCTAAGTAGCCTTTATAGCTTATTTTTTATTTTATCCTTTAGTCTTTTCTTTTTCTTTTTTTTTTCTTTTTTCTTATTTCCTTTATTTTCTTTTTCTTAGAAATAGGTTTCTTTTCTTAAGTAATCTTTCTTTACTTTTTACTCTTACTTATCTAGGTTAGACTATTAATTAATTACTACTACTTATCCTTCTTTTAACTATTTTACTTATATTTTACTACCTTTACCTTTACCTTTACTTTCTTTTCTTTCTTTATACTATTACTTTCTTTTAAAAACTAATACTATAGCTTATTAATCTCCTTAAATATTATAATTATCTCTAGCTATAGCTTACCTAAGAAGCTAATATATATAGTATAGTATTACCTTATAATATATATTTTATATATTAACTAAAGATTCTATATAATATTCTAACTTCTTCTATAATTAACTAGCTTACTTATAATTAGATTAATCTTAATATTATTATTCTTATCCTTATTCTTTATTTTACCTTTTAGCTACTTAATAATAAGCTTTTAAATCCTTTACTTTAACTTAATTATAATTACCTAATACTATCCTACCTTTAGCTTAACCTTTATCCTAGCTTATATAATATATATAAGCTTCTTACTAAGCTAATTAGTTTCCTATACTAATAAGCTACTATCCCTTTATATATACTTTAATTACTCTTTCTATACCTTAGCTAGCTAATACTTATACTATAGTAGCTTCTTTATTAAAAGTAGCTATATAATATATACTATAATTATCTACCTAATTTAGTTAAGTATAAACTATACTACCTTTTACTTATTATTATAAATTACCTTTATCTTATCTTAGTTTATTATAATTATAACTTATCTATTTAATATAAATATATTCTAGATTAGCTACTATAAATTATAGTATTATAATATTATAATTTTTAATCCCCTTCTTAGAAGCTTACTTTATATATATATAAGTATAAGTAGTATTTCTTATAATAGTTATAAGTCTTAAAGCTACCTCTTAATATACTATTACTTTTATTAAACCCTAGTAGTATTTTATATTAATACTTTTATTAACTATATTACCTTTTCTAGGCTAGTTTTTAACTACTTATTCTTTAGGTTAGTAGTAAATAACTAACCTACCCTAAGCTATATTATATTATTAATAATTTACTTTATATTAATCTTCTTACTAACTAGCTACTATACCTCCCTAAATAGTATATTTAGTAGCTTCTTTACCTTACTAACCTTATTATATAGTATATAGATAAAATCCTTAATATTAATATACTTACCTATATAGAATAAGCTTTATTTATCCTTAGTTTAGTATATTAATAATTACCCCCTTATCTTCTATTAATATTCTTTTTTATATACTATTTATTTAATAATTATACTTATAATAGTATAAGTACCTATATATATCTATACTATATATTACTCTTAAAATATAACTATAACTTTAACCCTAACCTTATTTTAATTTAGTAGCTAATTTTTAAATATAACCTTTAAAAAGAATAGCTAGGCTTACTATACTATTATAATTAATATACTAATATATAAATATAGCTCTATATAGCTTAGTAGATATTAGTTAACCCTAAGTACTATATAGAAGTATAATAATAGGTTTATATATATATTACTACTAATATAACTTTTAATAAAAGCTATAATAAACTAGAATATAGTATAGTTAAGTATATCTTATTATAAGCTAGTTATTTCTTTATTACTTTACTTATCTTTATTATTATTACTATTATTATCTTAATATTTATCTTTATTTCTATCTTTAGCTTTAACTTTATTTTAATTCTCTCTATTACTTTCTATCTTTTTATTACTATTACTATTATAACTATAGAAAACCTAATTTACCTCTAGCTTTTTTATAAGATTATCTAGTAATCTTTACTACTTATTAGTAAAGTAAATAGCTTAGTACTTAAATACTTCCTTATACCTAATATAATATACCTTTTAATAAAAGCCTAAGTAATAGTAGCTAATAAATCTATACTTAATTATAAATATTTCCTTCCCTTTGTAACTAAATAGTATACTAGCTAGGCTTATTAATAAGATACTAGTAAGCTATTATAATATCTTAGTTAATATACTATTTATTTAGTAGTAGTAGTATTTTACCTTATAATTAAAGCTCTATTTAAGCTAGCTAAGTAGTAACTACTTATAAACTACTTTCTTATCTTCTTATATCCTAGTTTACTTACCTATTACTAACCTTACCTATTACTACTTAGCTATATTATAAATATTAATCAAGTTATAGAAGCTAAAGTACTATACTAAGCTTAGCTTCTTAACCTATAGTAAGTTATAGTTAATATCTTTTTTTATATTCTCTTTCTATAGTTATATATTATCTTACTTCTTTAATTAAGCTTAACTTATAGTAATATACTTATTTATAGTACTTTAAATAATATTAATAGTATTAGCTAGGCTATTACTTTTATTATTATCTTAAATAATCTAGTAATATATATAGTATTCTCTTATTTATATTTATAGCTATATTTTAATTTATTACTTCTTTACTTCTTTATATTCTACCTCTTACTAATAATAGATAGTATTATCTTATATAATAGTAAGATATTAATATACTTTATAGTTATATCCTTTTAAAATAGTAAGCTATTTAATTACCTAACTATTATCTTTAGGTATTATAATAAGCTTTAGGTTAGCTAGCTTAAGTATATTATAATAATCTTTAATATCCTTTAGTAGTTAACCTTTAAGCTAATACTATTACTAAAAATATAACTTAATATTACTACTAAACTAAATAGCTAACTAATAAAGCTAGTAAATAAGTATTTAATAATCTTAATTAAGATATATAATATTATCTATTATTACTTAATATTACCTCTTTCCTTTTACTAATAGTAACTATATAAAATAGTATAATATAAATCTAATATAATTCTTAATTATCTAAATTAGGTAGAATTTAAATTATACTATAAAAATAAAAGAAATCTTATTATTTATCTCTATTAATTAAAGTCCTTTTTTTTCTATATTATACTAACTCTAAGTAGATACTAGCTAACCCTAAGTAAGGGTTAGGGTACTTTTTATCTAATTAGCTACTTGTTTTAGTATAAGATAATTAAGTAAGAAAATTTAAGTAAGATTATTATTTTTAGTAGATAATTCTGGATAAATTGCCTCTTAATAATTCCTAGGGTCTGGAAGATAATCTAACAATCTATCTCCTGAAGCAGGCGAGGATCGCCCAAAGACTTGATCTTCACGCTCATGTGACTTATCCCAAGCCTCAGGAGCGACCAGTGGACTGAAGGGCGCAACTTCTTCAAGAGCTCGCTTGATTGTACTTCGACTTTGTGCACGGGAGGTGTCTCCACTGTCCTGTTGATCTTCACCCTCATCCAATTCATCTGTGTTTTCATGTGCAGCCGGTAGGGACTTGAGAGCTAGTAGCCGCATGTGACTCACAATATGGCTTTCTATTAATTCGTCGGTCTTGTTAACACCGCAGAGGGGACAAGCTGTGAAGAGTGGTCCGCTCGTCAAAGCCCCTCGATCAGCTAACACAGCAAGTTGGGCATCTTTAAATTTGCCAGGATGACATGCATTCATGTGTTGAATGTAATCTGCCTTCGTCGAGGCGATGAACTCTCCATGAGCTTTCGATTTACAGCGCCATCGCAAAGTATGATCTCTCATGTGTTTCATCCATTGTCCGCTATGGGAATACAGATGACCTGGAGATTCGCATTCCTCAAAGAGGCAGACATAGGGATCAAGATCACCCTTGACATGCATCCTATCCATAAGCTTTAGTACTCCTAGAACTGATAGGCTTGGCAAATTTCAGGGCGGGTGAAGTGGGACTTACTTCCACTTTTTGTCGTCGATAACATCGCGAATAGGAAGTACATGGAAGCAGTATGGACAAGTAACCTCCGGCACTGCCTCTATACAGCTATTCCAGGCTTCAGCTAATTCTAGCTTTTGCTTCATGCGCTCGATCTGTTCATTTCCTTCTCCACTGCGCTTCTCCTGTGAGGTCGGAATTTTGGATTCACTCCCGCGGCATTCTATTTCTCTCTTCATCTTATTGTACTTCCGCATCAGAGTCCCTATCGGCGCAGGAGGAAAACACAGCTCCTCGGCCCCACTGAGTGCAACGGTCTTTGAAACTGAAATGACGGATGGTACACTAGCCTTTCTAAACTTCTCTGGAGAGAGCGTTGTTGCAGTCTTTGTCACAGACTGTACCTGACTCCGGGCTGGTGCCTCCACCGCACGTCGCTTATTAGATCCATGGGTCTCGTCATTGGTCGGATCCAACCTTGGATGCAATATCACAGGCTTGGCCACTGGCTCTGGAAGACGTATTGATGTCGTTCCATAACGCTTTCTGCGATAGAGAATTCTTTTTCGACGAAGAACCATCGAATCTGCGAGGCGGTTACGAATGCTCTCGTCTATTCCAGGAAACCGATCGTGTACGTAGTTGATGAATAGCTGTCGAAGGAACGGCTCCGCGTCGTTGCCCTCATCATCCTCGATGACGAAATCTTTGGAAGCTTTGATGTTTTGAGTCTCTTTACTTGCCCGGCGAATTGTGTTAGAAATCTTATGCAGTAAAGTGATGTCATTTCGCAATTCGTCAAGTGAACCACTGAAGGTTGCCATCAAACCCTCCGTACAGTTTAGATCCACATTCGCTGCAATTGAGATAAGGGTGCTGGTGGCTGCGAGTCAGGTTGTAGTTAGCATAACTAGCCGTCGCGAGATCAAGTGAGTCTCGGAATACTGGTCGTGTGTTGCTACTCACAGGTCTTCAGATGATGGTCAAGTGTTTCCAAAAGGCTGACGATGGCATATTTAACATCAGGCGTCTCCCGCAAACGACTATCGAGGGAATCCCGATTTATACTGAAGACTCGAAGATTGGCTGTCCAAAGTGAGAACCTTGCAAGTTGGTCTTCAATCCGAACAATAGATGACTTTGTACTCACAGCTGAGCTAGCCTTCTCAGCGTTGCTTGCGTCATTGAGGCATTTCTGGAAGGAGACGAGACATATCTTAGCGGTGTCAACTATCCTAGCCCTTGAGAACTCTTCACTCTTCTCACCGGTGGCTATGGTCGACATGTTCTTAGTACCTGCCTGGCAGAAATCTAGCTACAGGCTCTAGCATCTAAATGTTCCAAAAACATCTGCACCGAGGGAGCGGAGTGAGTGGGAGCCTCATTATTCAGGCAAAGAACAGGGATAAAGAGGGGTTGGCGGTTAATGTGCGACAAGCAATACTACCCTGTCTTACCTCGTTCAACAACGCCATTGTCATCTTCAATAAAAAAGTCCTCACTGGACGTAAGCTTTATGGCCATCCGGCCGTATGTGTTTATTTCCTTGCTACCATGGGATCTGGTTCCAATTTAACTACCGGTAGAGGTACCGTGAACTTGATACAACACGCATATAAGTCCGTTCAGCAAATTGCCAAGGTTCTGCGCTTGGATGAGCAGGATGAGGACCTGAAAGCCTTTTACGCCAAGATTATTGTTTACTGCACTATAATAGAGGACCGACTGATCGCAGCTGGAGAAAGCGCTATTTTACCATCGGCAGACACTGTTCATATCATTCTAAACCCCCTGAGGCGGATGTCTATGATATGTCTCGAAGGATCGTCTCATACGTCAATCGACATTTGGTTGCGCGAATTGAAACTGATCCAGGACAAAATACGAACCATCAGAGATAATAGCAAAAAGATCACTATTATTGGAAGCCACTTAAATCTGGGAACGACACCGGGTGACCATTCTGAGATTGCAACATCACTTGACCAATGCGAAGAGGAGCTACGCGTCAGATATCCTGAGGACCCATCTCAATGGGCTACAGAGGATCTTGGCCCCCAGCTGAGCATAGCAGAACCAACCTACGCCGTCCGAAGTGCCGCACAGTCAATTTTCGAGGCTTTGGTGGCGTGCAAGGATTGTCCATGCACACCAGCCCACGACTTAAGTGCCCGTTTATCCCTAGGGACTTATCGAAGACCAGAACCCGAGTCGGATGCTGAGCTGAACGAGGTTGATTTCAACATGTTTCTTTCCTCGCGGGACGACTGGCAAGAGGTCGTCATCCATACAACCAAAGATAAGCAAGTTAGGATGGTGGTCAGCGAGGGACCTGAGATACCAGCCAAGGTCAAATCCTCACCTGCTATCAGGACCATGAAGGTGAAGAGCATATGTGAACAGATCACAAAGATCAGCTCGAGAACCTCTTATCGTCTGGTATTTAAGATCATCCGGAATCAGCTTTATAAACTGCAATCAGAAAGGAGCTGCCGTGGCGATTACAATTCGCACAATGCCGTATCCTTGGATGAGTTCCTCAGAAATAGATCTGGCTCATTTACTGAGAAAACAAAAAGGATACTGGCTGTTATCCTAAGTTCTGCTACATTCCACCTATATAATACACCATGGTTACTGCCCGGTTGGAATTCATCCGATGTATGGTTCTTCCGTACGTCTTCATCACTCATACCGCTGAAACCATTTATACACCGACCGCTATCAAGTCTTGCCCACACTACGAATGATTGTGGTTCGGTTTATGGAGTGAATCAAGAGGGAAGCATCAACACGGAGAATCTAGACCCAGATGTTATGGACCCGGATGACGTTCTGGGTCATAATTGTCCTGCTCTTATTGTTCTCGCAATAATGCTGTTGGAGATATACTTTGTGGCTCCCTTTGACATTTTGGCTCGAAAGTATAACGTCTTCTTGGAGTCTCAGTCGCAGTCCACTGCCTTCTCAAGGTATATGGATGTCAACTGTGTATTCCAAGCCTGTCGGAAGGAAATTCCAGAAAACTCTCAATTCTACCTGGCGTTAGAAAACTGCCTAGATCCAAATGTTTGGCAAGATGAGGATGGCAATATCCTTGACGACCTAACATTGAGATCTAAGATTTATAGTGAAGTGGTTCTACCTTTGGAAACTGAACTCAGCCAGGCTTACAGCGATATCCAAATTCAAGATCTCGACCGATTTGCACAGAATGTGGATTTTGGGAGTTGGGGACAGCTTTCACAAGCGTGGGAACAGCAGAATCACGTCCCTGTTTTGCAATCCATTGATAAGATATATGAATCTGTAGACAGATGTCGGCGGGATTCACCAGGACTACGATTGAACCTTGAAATAAGAGACACCGAGACTCGAGCCGGAAGGAGTCAACAGGATTCCCAACCAAATAAGCGTTGATTTAGCCGCTCGCCCAGTGGTGCCGAGACAGAAAGTCTATCGTCACAACTACCGTTGTTGACAGATGCACAGGCATTCACCCGATCATCATATACCGTTGGCATCCTCTGTGCGCTGCCCCTTGAGCTCCTTGCGGTACGAGCGCTATTTGATGTCAAGCATTGCAACCCCAAATACGTGAGGGGAGACAGTAACACCTATGCACTAGGGACAATGAGCGGGCACATGGTAGTGGCAGCTTGTCTACCCTCGGGCGAATATGGGACAAATGCTGCTGCCGAGTCAGCCTCTAATATGAAGCGGACCTTCTTTAACGTCGAGTTCTGCCTTCTCGTTGGTATCGGAGGTGGTGCTCCTACGCAGGAGAATGATATACGACTGGGTGACGTGGTTGTAAGCTTACCGACGACCAAGTATCCAGGCGTTATACTGTATGATCGTGGCAGAAGATGGAGGGTAACACTTTCGAACTCACCGGGAGTCTCCATCCACCTCCCCGTTGTCTGATGACGGCCGTTAGCTCTCTTCGTTCAAATCCCGATCTTCCTTCCAATGCGCTTCAACATTCACTTGAAGAAATCGTAGGGCGGGTCCCGGAAGCTTTAGCGCCACGATACCAGCATCCAGGGAAGGACCAGGACTGTCTTTTTCAGGGTGCTTGTCTTGCTTGTCGGGCAAATGGGGAATGTACTAAAGATGACCACATGAGCTCCAGACCAGACCGAGCGACGTATCACCCTGAGGTTCACTACGGGCTTATTGCATCAGGGAATAGGGTTCTCAAAGATGGAAGTGTACGGGATCGCTGGGCAAAGCAATATGGCATCTTGTGTTTTGAAATGGAGGCAGCTGGAGTTATGAATACGTTTCCTTGTCTGGTTATTCGGGGTATCTGTGATTATGCAGACTTGAACAAAAACAAGACTTGGCAGCATTACGCGGCCGCAACGGCAGCTGCTTATGCAAAGTTATTATTACATCACACAGCTGCCAACGATACCAACTGGACTAGAGGGAAACAAGAGGATGTGGATGATGGTCAGTTACATAATGAGCAAGAAGGCTGGTCTAAACGGCAAAGGCTGGATGGAAAAGCACAATAACAAAGACTGCTACGACAAGTCATATACTTGCACAGCCTCGTCTTCCACCACAGCTTCCCATATCTCTTTCACATAATCATCATCAGTAAAGTCGCAAGGCCATACAACTCTCAGCAATGCCGCCTTTACATCCTTCCACGTCTTCAAACCCAGAACCCGACTCCGCTCCCGTGCAAATTCTTCAAAATACAGTTTGATTCCAGGGTCGTGTGCGAGGTCGCCCTGCTTCTCGTGAACTTGAAGACTTATCACCGCAACAAATGACTCCCAGAAAAGCAGATCTGCTAGCTGTGGTGCATTTGGCTTTTGTAGAGCATAGCTGAGATCGCGCTGGAGTATCCTCATGGTGTAGAGATAATTGTCTCTTGTGAAGGGTCGCCAGAGTACCACTATCTGCTCCAGATACAGTTCGGTTGCGATCAATAATCCAACCCACGAAGTCTTCTGCTTATCTTCATCAATGTTGTTTCCCGGAGTCTTGTTATCTTTAGGCACAGAACTTTTGTGTGCTTCAATAAAGCCTTCGTACAGCATTGCTGACGCCTCGGATTGCCAGAAGTCATGTTGTATCTGGTAAGCACTTCTGGGTAATGTTTTTGAATACCCATCGTAGAAGTTGCGCGTTAAGATTCGAAGCCCTGGCAGCACACGGGCCATTGAAATATCTTGAAATATGTCTCCGCTGTAGTTGAAGGTTACAGGGAACTCGCGAATAGCGTTTAGTGCGACGCTGTGAAAGTATTGGCCCCTATCATCCGCGATATGCCAACTGCTTATATCGGGAGTATCAGTCAGAGATGCTGAACTGGTTGTAGCCTCATTGAAGCCTATAGGTCGTCGCATGAACTTAAGAGCCGTCGTTGTACCGTGCATAAAGCTAGAGGTTCTGGGAACGTCAATGTCGGTAATATACAAAATGAACAGACGATAGCACGTACATTAGAAAGTATCGATCTGATAGCTTTTGGTCCAGAATCGTGCCTCCTGTAGCCACATGCCCTTCTCTATAGTGTGAAAGAGCGTATATGGCATTCAAATGTTTCTCTGCCATTTGATGATCTCCACGGCAAACCTACAACAGCTCAGCACCAATCCTATTATTATCATTCTTACATATATACCTCTGTGTATGCTAACAACGCCATCTGCTTCGTAATAGGCGCACAAAGTGTAAAGTCTCCCTTGGCAAACCATTCCTTGACTAAGCGTACTGTCTCAAGTGTATGGAAGTAAAAGGTCTGCTCAAAGGTTTTGATATTACCAAAGTTGAATCCAAAATGGGTGGCTGCAATTAAAACTGCACTTCGAAGTGCGGTGGGGTCTGATATAATGTACGCCATGCTGTTGAATTTTAGCTTCTTGTAAAGAAACGCCGAGTTAAATAAACAAACCGTCTTTGGTGGCGATCTGAAGATGAAGCACTGGTGCTTCCTTCTGGTTGGTAGA
This sequence comes from Fusarium multiceps, assembly GCA_028416715.1. Lineage (NCBI taxonomy): Eukaryota > Fungi > Ascomycota > Sordariomycetes > Hypocreales > Nectriaceae > Fusarium > Fusarium multiceps. Next base: position 181,421 of record JAQPZZ010000060.1, on the reverse strand, counting down.
CTGACAAGAACACGTTAACAATGAGACATTAGTCAAGGATGAAGCGCCTCACAATAATGGAAGAGTTCATGCGATTTCAGCGGCATGTTAATTGCCAAACAATCCAGGTTCTTCTTGGAACCCGCTACAATGAGTTGGTGAGTTAAACTCTGCGTATTGGGCACCTCTGGTTGTTTCGAAGAGGTTGAAGCGTCCCATGGGGCATATTCCCATGGCTGTGCAGCTCCAGCTCTCTCCAGCGCTCTTCGTTCGCTTAGAGGAACTTGAACTGGTGGATATTCACAAGCCTTGTTAAGCCTAATACAGTTTTGGCTGAGCGTACGTAATCAGCATATGAACAAATAGCCGATTGTCAGCTTACCATATGGGACGAGTTTCGTCACATTTTACTCGTCGACCTTTACACTCAATGCAGCCCATGCGGCTACGTGTATGGGCACGCCGCTGTCGGACTTTAACAAGCTTGTTGTCATTTGATGACATGGTTCCAATTGCGATCCCAGTATTGGGCGGTATTATTTTGTGAGGATGCGAAACCTGGTTGCTAAGATATCATGAGGCTTTTTGAGCAGTCAGCACTAACCAGATTTGGGTGGATATACGTGGTCCGTCGAGGTGTCAAGCTGCATGTTAAAAAAGTACTTATCAGATTTATGCCAAGATGTTACAATCATATTAGTCTGGTGGGAAGGTACCTTGTCTAATTTACCTAAAGTGACCTGCTAAGTATTGCACTATCACCTTTTATAAACGATAATTCTATTTTTACTTAGCTGCATGACTTCTTTTAAATGACTTGTAAAGAGCTGTTGGATAATAACTGCTTGAACAGAGGTTAGCGGGTTCATCAGCCAACTACTGTCAGTAAACCTGACCCGGCCCCGTCCAAAATGACAAGTTGCCATAAAAGTCAACGCCTGAAACTAGATGATCGAAGAATACGCGTTGAAAGATGGCCATAAGCTCGATGACGGAAAGATACAACTGAAGGCTGCGAAGTTTCTTAATAATAGATCGTCCAGGGTATGCGAGTGGACACCTAGCGCACAAAGAAGCGTAATAGTAGAGAAGCAGAGGCTTACTGGAAAGTCAAGTTTATAGTAGTTGGTTGAAGCTATGAGATCCAGAGACAACTATATGCTATAAATATCTAATTCTAATTCTTTATGCCTTGTTACCAGCAAGTACCTCATTGATGTTTTCGGTGATGACCTTGACAGGATCGGAGGCATCCATGTCTGCTTGGATCTTCTTTGCACCCTCCTTGTATTTGGGATCATAAAGTACCTTATCAACGCCATCTCGAATAGCTTCACTTGTGGGACTTCCAGTCCTAAGGTTAACAGCCACACCAGCCCACTCTATAATGGCACACATCTCGGTCTTATCCTCGCTCTCACCTGCAACCACCAGCGGCGTTCCGTGAGAAAGAGAAGCACGCACTCCGCCGTAACCACCGTTACCAACGAAGACTGAGGCTAATGGAAGAATATCATCATAGGTAAGGTAATCGATGACCCGGGTATTGTCAGGGATGGCAATGTCTGAATCGAGCTTTGCTCCACGCTGACCCAAGACAACGATCACCAGGGTATTCGGACGATCCTTGAGTGCAGCTATCGCCGGGATAACGATATCCTTATAGTCCATGCGTACAGTACCTTGACAGACAAAGACAATGTCTTTGCCTGTTGAGTTGTTTGCAACTTCCTCCCACCAAGCTGGCTTGCTTGCTGCTGACATATCGGCTTTGGGAATTTTGGGCATTCCACCAGCAAAGCGAAGACTTGGGGGTGCATCGCTTCTGGGATACATCATCGAAGGTGAACACATTTGCAGAAATCGGTCAGGCCAAACATACGGCGCATCGTTGAAAAAGGTTTCATCATCTGGCTGGCCCCCAAGATCTTTCAAGATACTGTTAAAAAGCGCGAAAGGACCAGAGAATATGGTGTTTCTCAACATTTCCCACATCAAGGCATACTGAGCCCTTTGCTCCGGAGAGGTCGGGAGCGGCAATCCTGTGTTGAAAGGGGGAGTGTCGGCGCTAGTTATGGAAATGGGATTGATGCCAATGCCGATGAACGCGTCTGGTTTGACTCCTCGTGCACCTCTTTGCAACGGTAGCGAACCTGCGTATGCAGATTCATTGAGAAGTACAACAGGTCTGCCGGGGTGCTCTTCCCTGACCTTATTGATGGCTTTCTGCACTGCGGCGAGCTGGTCTGGAATGACTCTGATGAAGCTTTGCTCGAGTGTCCAGGCAAGCTGTTCTGGTCCAGGTTCCATTAGTTCCCTCTCAGGCCATTTGGACTCGCGGTCTTCGTCAACATAGTCTGCATAGCCCTGAATGGCAACGTAGTCGCATCCAATGTCCTCGAATCGCTTTCTGTAACCACTGGCACAGACAGCTGTGACATGGTAGCCATCGAGCATAAGTGCCTAAAGTCCGATCAGCATGGAAGATAAAGCCATAGCTTGTGTTGTCCAGGACTTACTTTGGCAATTGTAGTGATGGGATTGACGTGGCCCGCACCAGGGGTACAGGTCATAACAAGCAGAGGTTTCAGTTGGTCAGCCATGGTGAATTCTACTGAGTCAATAAGGCAGTAGTTCAGAGAGCTCAATGCTGTTTGCAGTGATTGCATATATCAACACGCCGAGAAACAAGGCGCTTTACAGCGAGGCAAAGTGCATGTCACGTGAGGTTCGACAGAGAGAGAGAGGGATTTAATTAATCAGTTTCCCAAATAGACTTAGCAAAGGCAATACCTAGAAGACGGATTTATGGAGTTAGCCCGGGCGCAAAAGGACTTAAGATGGGTCTGCAGACAAGGGTCGAGTTAGGCTTGCGCCTAAGCCAGCCCAGCATACGGACGGTATCGATACTCCGGAGGATTAAGCACGGGCGGGTTTTTAATAATTAGGATCTGGTTCCCTGCTACCAATTGTGGAATACCGACATGCATGATAGCAGGCATGCAACCCCATGCGTGGTCCAGAACGTCGCCCCTGCAGCAACGGACTAGAAGCGAATCCTTTTGTTTTGGTTTGCCCCCAACACTCTCCACAGTACTCTGTAGGAGCCCGCTCATTTCGAGACACTGAGTGATGCTCGACTCATCACGATAATTACCTACACAATTTGAGCAAGCAAACCTCATCGGCATTAATTACCAAAAATGAGTTTATCCAAGCCTGCGGGGCCCAAGGGCCGTAAATACTGGCTCGACAATCTGAGAGCCGTCATGACAACCATTGTCATCATCAATCACACAGGAGCAGCCTACGGTGGTGGTGGCACAGGGGACCACCCAGGAAGCTTCGCCAAAACATCACCTATCTTATTGCCCTACGTCGCTTTTCACTACGCTTATGGCCTTGGACAGTTCTTCTGGCTTTCGGGAAACTTGACGGCCAAGTCGCTCTCCAAGGGTTCATGGACAGAGTTCGTCAAGAGTAAACTTCTGAGGCTGGGCCTACCATCGCTCTTGTATTCCATCTTTCTCGAGCCGCTTCAAAAGATCGCCACACAGCCCGGAGATCTCCGTGAGAATTTAAAGAATTACAGAAACGCGGTGCTTGAGCATAAGGGCTGGAAAGCACCTGGAGGTGGGACCGTTTGGTACACGATGACACTGCTGATGTTCGACCTCTGCGCTGTTCTTCTTACCCGCTGTCTGCATCTATTCAAGACCAAGGGCGGTCGCTCTCGTGAGTTTCTCAGTGTGGCCAAGATCTACGGGCACATGTGTCGCTGGGGATGGCTGGCAATTGCTGGAACCAGATTCCTGGTTGGTACAAAATTCCCTATGGGCTCGAGTCTCCCCGTGATTCACGTTCAGCCGTATTTCCTACCTCAGCACATCTATGGCTACGTATTGGGCTACATGGCTTCAGTTCTAGGCAAGTCACGAATGTCGAGCTTGTATGAGAATAAGTCTGGTCCACTTGGCAAGCTATCCATGGCCAAGGCCAGCGCCATCTCTTTGGCATTGGTACCAGTTGTCTTACTCCCCAGCTTTCTGCGAGACAGAAAGGCCAGCAAGGAAGATGATAGTAACAAGGATACGATACGTCCCAACAAAGGCGGCATGCAGCTGTCAGGGTGGACTGCAGACGCCGCGCTCTTTGCGCTCTGGAACGAATTCACTTTCGCGACTGTTGGTCCTGCTTTCATGTCTCTCTGGGAACACAACTACAACCGACCAGGGAAGCAGAGGTTATGGTCTCCTCGCTATGCTTACGCCGCATATCTCCTTCATTCGCCTATATCATGGTTTGTTGGTCGGGGTTTGCACACTGCCATGTGCAGGGGAGAGGAGAGGCCAGCTTGGATGGACTCTGAGTCTTGGCAGAATATCGGACCTGTGATTATGACAGCAACGGCTGGCTATATCGAGGTTGTGGCTTCCTTTGGGGTTGGTATGCTCTTGATTGATCATGTACCGGGTGCGGGTTCAATCCTTTGAGATTCATCGACTTAGTTTCGATGTTCGGTGGCCCGGTTTTGTTTGAACCTTTATGTAATATCTTTGATAATTAAGTTAACATCTAGATTGTATGGACTTTGTAGCTGTCCTGCTCGTCGTAATAGTGTGAAGCATGCTAGGAATATCTTATGTTAGAATTCACTGATTACTACCATTCATAGTTAGAGGTTCAAAAGCTTAGCAGCATTTTCTACATAGACATCGTTTCGTTGAGCCTCATCGAATATTTCTTCAAGGCCAGTATCCAAGGAATTCGCCAAACCCACCACTAGCCTTTCGGGAGTAAAGGGATAGTCTGTCCCATAAACCAGCCTCTGCTCTCCTCCCTCGCCCAGTATCCTCAGTAGGCCATGGATGGCATTAGGTAAAGGGAACCCAGCAAGATCAAAGAAAAACCTCTCCCGCAATAATTTCTCGAACTCAGCGGTCTGACTTTCTGCCCCTGATATCAAAGTCGCAAAAGCACCGATGCGATCAAGCATTGAAGGCAGTGCGCAGCCACAGTGGGACATGATGTACCTGATGTCTGCGTATCTAGCAACAGTTCCCGAGAGAAGCAGATTTGCTACGGCACGAGTCTCGTCAAACATGAACTCCATCATCGGCCGAGGATACTTCTCCAGTGGCTTAACTGCTTGCACCTGTGGTAGAGCATTTGCCTCTGCAGATACTGGGCCAAGGATGTTGCATGTCGTCGGATGGATGAACAATACAGTCTTCCGAGCGTTCAGATGCGCAAAAACAGCATCAAGCTCTTCATCGCCTAGATAAACGCCGTTGGCATTTGACAGAACCGCAACACCTAGAGCCCCAAGCTTGTCCAATGCATAATCGATCTCGGCAATGGATTCATCGACCAGCGGCAAAGGCAACGATGCAAAGAATCCAAAGTGCGAGGGATAGTCATTGCAGATAGAAGAAAGTTCCTCATTAACCTGGCGGGTCAAACATGCTGCATTGTTATCCTTACTCGGCGTCAAGTGTGTGCCTGGTGAGGTGATGCTCAGTATGGATTTGCTAATATTAAGCTTCTGCATAAGGGCAATATGCTGCTTCGGACTCCATTGCTAAATCTTGTTAGTAACCGATGGAACCTCTACATATGAGCTAGCCACGTACAGGGAGAGCAGGCATGCCATCAGGCTTTTCGTGGCCATTTTCGATAGCATATTGACGATATCCTGGAGCCACAGCGTGACAATGGAGATCAATTCGTTGCTGCATCGAATTGAATATTGGTGCGGACTGCATCCGCTCCTTCCAGTGTGCCTTGTCGATATGGGTTTGCGTATGGATACAAATACGAGATACTCTATGAGTGAGTGGATGAACAATGGGCTTCTCACACAGCGAAGGTAAAGACAGCCAAGCCCACTAGTCTTCAATAGCCAATCATCTTTCTTATCTGACATACTCCGCCTGGGTTGCGAAATATCTGGGTCCAACCCTTGCCTCTGCTTAAGCAGATCCACATACCATGCTAGATAATTACTGATAATGCACGGAACTTTGAAACCCTAGGTGCACATTCACAGTCACATCGTCTTGCCACGTAACGGTGAGTCTGCTTCTTCCGACTGTGCCTATCTCGGCTCAAATCATCGCGCGGACTGCCTTTGGTAGAGTACGACAGGGAAGGGGGGTGGGGCGGAAGGATTTACACGGTTTAGATACATAAACAGGGGATCAAGTGCTTAAGTCGCCACCACTTGCAGGGTCCTGCATAATCGGTGGTGAATCCTTCGAGCCACTAGGCTGGGAATACCAATTTGCTTGCAATGTGGATCATACTCAGACCGTTTATTTCGTTTATTTCCCGAATTATCCGATACTACATGGGTTCGGGCCCGAACTTTCCATGCCAATCATGAGGTCTTCTAGGGTAAGATGTACAAGAGAAGTTCTGGACAGCGTCTACAAGAGACAAACCAGCAAAAGGACTTGTTACTGAAGAGTGTATGAACAAATTGTCCATAAGATTGACTTTACTAATGACTCTATGTGCTGTTACTGTAAAGCAAGGGCAGCTAGTAGTCGGGATCGCTACAATGTATCACGCCGCAAGGGCTACTTGTCAACACGTAAAAAAGGCACCGAATCACAAATTTAATCGAGTAGCCGCATACAGTTACGAAACCGTAAAAATACAGAGCAACGACACAAATAACTCCAAGTTTATTACAAGTCGTTCCTTTATAAAAAAGTAAAAACCTCTGGGAGTTTCCTGATGTTGACAGACTGGCTTTAATTTAATAATAAACCATTATCCCTCGTTTGTTACGGACCCCTCAGCCGCGTGATAGAGTGCGTTGAACGTAGAACTCATGTCCTTCAGGAGGGACTTGGGTGGGCCAATCTCCTTCACCCTTCCATGATCCAAGACGATAGCCGTATCGAAGTCAAGTAACGTACGCAAGCGATGAGCGATCATGATCATGGTTCGACCGGGAAATCCATCCCTGATAACTTGCTGAATGATAGCATCCGTGCTCGGGTCAATACTGCTTTACATTAGAATGGTCGCGGGCTTATGTGTGTGGGAAATGGTGACTAACTGTCCAGTGGGCTCGTCGAGAATTACGATGCTGCTGCTCCGTAGAAGGCTTCTAGCAAGACAGAATAGTTGCCTCTCGCCGTGCGAAAATGAGTCACGGCTCAGTAAAGCGTCTAGGCCGCCAAGAGACGTGACCTTTTTTAACAAAGTGACCTTCTCAAGAGCTGCATTCATCTCATGGTCGGCAAGAGTTATATGCCATGGGTTCAAGTTTTCTCGCATAGTTCCGTCAAATAAAAACGGCTCTTGTGTTACATAATTAAGCTTGGATTGAACGTCTTCGCAATGGAGTGTCGAAAGGTCGGTGCCGTCGATAAGGATTGTGCCCTGGCAGCAAGGTACTATCTGCAGGAGAGCTGCCATGAGGCTACTCTTCCCGCTATGGGTTTGAAGCAACGTTAGCCGCACGCGAAAATAGAAGGTGCTTTAGATCAGAAAACTTACCTGCCAGTTCTACCACAGATACCAAGTTTCTCACCAGGTTTGACGTTAAATGTAATACTGTCCAAAGCTAGTTTTGGCGACACCTCTAACCCTGTGGTAGCATCGTCATACGTTGCACTGACATTCTCAAAAGTGATACTGCCTCTTAACGGCCAACCTTCAACCAGGTTCGAAGACGATTGATCCGACTGTACCTCATGAGGGGTCTCGCGTGAGAATGTGTAGATACGCGAAACGGCACCCAGTGACGTCTCCATATCGGTCCATTGCATGACAAGATCGCACAGACTTTTTGCAAGTGTCGTGACATGAACAACGGCTAGGCCGACTAGTCCAGCACTGACCTTCGTGCGAAGAGCGATGGCAGCTCCAATGACAATTAGTTCTGTGCCTGTGGCGATGAGAGATAGGACAAGTATCAGCCAGCGTTGAACGCAGTAAAGGGTATAGAGGGGCTTTTGACACGAGTCCAAGAGGTTGTAGCTCTTTTGAACATAAGCTGAACTCCAGCCAAATGAGTGGATCGTGGTGATTCCCTGGATACTGTCAAGAAACAGCGACACGATAGGTGCCTTTTGTTCGAGTCTATTTAAGAAAAGGTAAAATATCAGCCTTTAACCAGAACATGCTGAAAGGAAACAATGACAAGGGGAAACTAACTCAAGTAACCGCAACTGCCTGGAAGTGCGCAAGTACAGCATTTGAAGCAGATAAAGCACAATGGCAATTCCTGGTGCACCTATGGCCAAGTATGGGACAGCCGAGATAGCAACACCAATGCTTGCTAGGCACGCGAGTAGCGCTATAGACTCAGCCGTTAGTCTGCTAAAATCGCAAGATAAAACATTTATACGCACCCATCACTGTCAAAAGAATATTAAATGGCAGTTGCCAGTCACATAAGCGGATATCCTGACTGAACCTACCAATCGTTAGTTTGAAGGAAAAACTTGCCTATCTAATGGTTGCACTCACCTATTTATAAGAGAAGCCGTGTCTTCTATGCTTGTAAGAGCTGTCAACGGAGCCCTTGTTCCAGGTATATGTTAGCAACAATTTCAGCACTTGGATAGCACTAGAGCGCTGTGATTTACCTCATGGTGGTTGTCAACAAGTCGGCGTGTATGACGTGTGATGCCTTGGAGGCCAATTTAGTGAAGAAAAAACTAATCGAGGTCAGCATGATCTATCTGAGAAACAGTACAAGGCTCTTTGAAAAGGACTCACATGGGGGTTATCAGAATCCCAATAGTGATGAGAGTGGCCCAGGTAGCGTAGAGGCCTAGCCAGTAGCCCAGACCTCGGCCGCCATGGGAATCCTCGGCCCACCACACCAGCCAAACACCAAAGATTGCGTTCAGTACCATGTAGAGACTGATGCCAGTAACGAAGGTACCGACACCAAGCCATCCCATAGCACCAAGGTAGTACGTAAAGGGCCTCCAGTCTCCCTGCTTTCTGCGCAGGTCATCGACCTTGGTTTTGAGTTGAGATGCATACTCTCCTCGACTAACTTCTAGCTCTTTAACCTGGGCCGGGGGATCTCCAGGCGAAAAAGAAGGTTGCGAAGACTTTCCACTTTGGTGTTGTGAAAAATATTCTTGCCGTGTGGCGAGTTCTGCGTATGGACCTGAGTCGATGACTTGGCCATCTTGGCCCATAAGCAAGACCCGATCTGCGAGACGTAAAATCTGTAGCGAGTGCGTTGCTAAAACAACAGACATGTTTTGCGAGCGAATTATTCCATCCTTACTAAATAAATTAGTTATCAAAGAAGATGCAGTACGCCCATCAAGGGCACTTGTTACATCATCCAAAATTACCCGTGCCTTTCTGGAACACAGGGCTCGAGCGATAGCCTAGAATGAAGTTAGTCTTGATTTTGACTACCAGCCCTATCCCAATCACTTACGATACGTTGCTTCTGTCCGCCACTCAGCTTCGATCCTCCACTGCCAACTTCAGTAGCGTCACTGTTGGGCATATTGTCTAGATCCTCACGAAGCTCACAACTACGAAGTACAGATTGATACCAGCTTTCGTCCACTTCAGATTGACCAAGAATGTTATCACGGATAGTGCCTTCAAAAATCCAAGGAGTTTGAGAGCAGTAAGCAATGTTGCCTGAGGGGAAGAGATCCGAAGGTTGGATTTGTTGAGAAGCAAGCAGCTTTCGAAGAAGGGTAGATTTGCCACAGCCGCTTGGCCCTGTGATAGTAATAATAGAATTCGGCATGAACTGAATCGGTAGGCGACTGTTTTGGTCATATCGGACTTCAAGCTTCAAACCAGACTGCTCGAAACAGTCTAGAGCAATACTCGACTCAGGTTCTATCAGGATGTTCTGTCTGGCACTCTGGCCAGTGAAGTCTGAGCTGCTGGTTGTAGCTGTCGAGGGGACGAGATCCTCGGGGGTCCGAAGAAATGATTGGATCCTACCGTAACATCCGATTGCTTGTGCTCCCATAGGGATGGCGAGCAGTAGTTGCATAGCAGGAGCTGATATGAGGTTGAGAATTGAGAAGCTGGTGACAGCCGTTGCCTCTGAGAAATTGGGCTGTCCTGAAACCATCTTGGCAATTGAGTATGCGCCAAAGGTGACTAGAGGGGCTAGGACCTGAGGGGCGGACGCTGTTATATGAAGCATTAAAAAGATGTTTAGATTGTATCTGGATAATAGAACATTCATACCGGATGCCAATGCAGAGCAATTGGTAATTCTGAACTTCTGGGATGTTCGTAGCTCATTCTCCCGCTTCTCATGTAGTTTATCTTCTAAAATCCTAGAAAGGCCAAGAAGCTTGACGGAATGCAAGAAGCCGAGTGTATGGGTTGTCAAGTCAATTCTTTTTTCAATTTGATCAAACCAAGCGGACTGATGACCAGCGATCCGGGAGCCGATGACGGCAACAAGTGTAAAGGTTACTAGTGGAAAGAGACAGTCAGCAGGCCGACGATTTGGGTGTTTGATACGTAGACTAAGAGTCTTCTGGACTTACAAAGAATCACGACGATTGGTATGCAGCAGACCGCACCTAATTGACGATAGAGAAGGTATGTTCCGATCACGATCTGCAAGAGATGAGCCCATGGCTCCAGTAATCTCCATGAATCGTTAACAATAGTTTCCACATCCGCACTCATAAGAGTGAAGGCGGTCATCTGGTGTAAGTCGTTTCCTCTCAGCTGGAGAAGCTTGGAGTAAATCAGGGGGACAAGTGCGCCACGGGTCATGGTCATAAGACGACCAACGTAGTGGAAACCCCATGGGATTACCAACTTTGCCATCTATGTCAGCTAACACTTGAAAGTGATGGGGTACATGAGACTCTTACAGCATTGGTCATGGAAACACAGAAGAACCCTCCAAGAAGCCCATAGCCCATGTTTATAGAACGATCAGCTGAGTCCAGGAAGGTCACCAGTTCCTGGATGAGCAGTGGCTGGCAGATGTTCAGGCCGACCTGGACTAGATTTGCAAGTAGTATAATGCAGAGCTCTTTGGGGAAACTAGCAAGAACATCTATAAACAACGAAAGAGGTCCTACCGAAACCCCTGTTTACTGTTAGCAATGATGCAATTGTGGGCGAGAGGCAGTACTGACTCCTCTTCCATCGCCTCTCAACCTTAGCTGTTAGCGCCCGTGATGCTAACTTCTCATTGATAGATGGTAAGTCATTGGAAGATATGACGGTTTTGAAACCCATAGATAATACAGGAAACAACCAGATGAAGAAAGCTCTCGAGAAGAGGCTACTTCGAAGCTCTAGGGACGATTTAGAGTACTCGGGTAGCAGGATACTTGCTTTATCTCTAGCATCGGCCAGGAGAAGAAGTAACTTTACCGCGACGATAGCAACCAGAACTCCAGCGACTGTATTACTGTCTGGAAGAAGAAACTGTGTCCTTGCTCGGACAGCATCTAGTAGTGTAGTCAAAAGCAAAGAGGCCGACAGAATGAAAGATGGCCTAATGGCCTTTCGATGTTCCCAATAACATAGTGCAGTAAGCAAGACGCTGGCGAGTAACTGAAAAGTTCCCGATAATACAAGGAGGACACGATGAGATGCCTGACTCCTGCAAAGGAAGGCTAGTAAAATAGCATGGAGAGCACCAAGTGCCACAAAGCCGGACTAAATGGGTCATTTAGCTTAACAAAAGGGGAACAAAACACCCAGAGATGTCAGACAATGTTTTGCATACCAATTTAATGTTGAGCAAGCAACAGTCACGGGTCTTGGCATATCTTGCCCAGAGCGTGTATATTCTCCAGGGAATAATGGCAACGATTAGACATGATGGAGCGAGTGAGAATATGGTTTCCTCAAATGTAACTATTCACAAGTTAATTAGTCACCCGACTCCCAGACATCGCATGGACATGATGTGTACCGGTAAAGTCGAATCCGCCACGACAATTTGCCAGTCCAGGGACAGTAGGTCCAAATGAATTGTCCCTGCAGATATGGGAGTAGCTCTCCGAGCGCGACATGATGCAGAGCGTGTGGCGCTGTATTGTTCTGTCCGCTCAGCGATCTGCAGGTTAGCCAACGACAGCCAGTTGTAGTCCGGACCGGATGATGTTTTATTCCGGGACCTGCTTCAGCAGTTGGCCTTAATGGGTCACAGGAGTTGGAGACATGAACACAATTTCGAAGCTCTCTGCGACGATGGTCAATTGCTGGCATTGACGCTGGCAGTTCCACATCCAAACGTTTCCCGAAGATTGGCCGCGCTAAGCCGTCCGTTGCTTCCCAGAAAGGTTTGTGATTTCGCATGTTCGGAACAAGTCCAATAAGGAAGGTTACACATCGAATGCTCGGATCAAGGACAGTGATAAGGAAGGTTCCACGCTAATGGCATCCTGCGTCCAGGGATCTGATCCTTTCGGTCTGAAGGTCCAAAAGGGTTAGCCGGCTCCACCACAATGGAACCTGTGGAGCGTTGCAGTAGATAGCTCGAGGCTAGTCTATAGGGTTTATTGCGATAAATGAGATATCAGGACATTTAGTATGTGGCCGCAGTTGCGGTGGAAGTTCAATATAGCGCGGTTTGAATTTTCAAAACAGCTTCGGTAATAATTAAGTGGCCTGATTTCTCAGATACGGGCAAGGGTGTGAGAGTTCACAGGGCGCCTAGGTATGGGGGTGGCTATGTTAAGTCTGTTTCTTGGGTGAACTTGTTGGTCTGCGGTGAAGGAGGCAAAAAGTTAGATTCAGACAGGTTTTGTCACGGAACCTCAATTTCCTTGCTCGTACTCATCCCACCCACCGAAAGATTTTCAATCCGATTGCCCTCCAGCATGTATCTGCAAGGAACGATGGGCGTTCCCAGCATCGTCCAGTCATGCATACCCATAGTTCTTGCGGTTGGCTTTGTTCTGCTGAGGCACTACCTCGCTAGTCGCAGACCCAAGGACTTTCCTCCAGGGCCCCCGACAGTACCCTTCCTGGGGAACCTCACCATGGTGCCTGCATCTAAGGCATTTCTCAAGTAGGCGCCCGCTCTTCAAGATAGTTTCTAGATCTGTAGTAACACGCAGATAGATTTCATGAGATGCAGGCCGAATATGGGTCTATAATTGGTCTTAAAATTGGTTCACAGAACTTTGTCGTGTTAAACAGTTACAAGCATGTGAAAGCGTAAGTCAGCGCATTCCTCAGATTGTGATCATGTGCTGAACTATCACACAAGACTCTATGACGAGCGAGGCGCTATCTATTCCAGCCGAGCTAATACCTTTCTTGCCAACGAGCTTGTCTGTCCCAATGAGATACATATTCTTCTCATGCAGTACGGTAAAGAGTGGAGGAAGCAACGCAAGATTCTGCAGTCGCTCCTCAGTGTCTCCGTGGTAGACAAGCTACTACCCCTCCAAGAAGCCGAGACTACACAAACTATGGTCCAGCTTCTCCAAGATCCTGAAGGTTACTACGACCATATCCGCCGATACACCACGGCAGTGATTCTCGCCTCGGTCTATGGCCAGCGTGGCTCCTCCTTTAACCACCCCAACGTCCAAGCCCTGTACCATGCTCAAGATCAGTTTACTGCCCTCCTAGAGCAAGGAGCCAGCCCCCCAGTAGATGCTTTCCCGTTCTTGCGAGCGGTGCCCGAGTTCCTAGCGTCTTGGAAGACAAGAGCTAAGGCGGTGCGTAAGGAACAGAAGGATTTATACCTTAGGCTTGTTCATGAAACTAGAGATCGATTAAACCGTGGTAAAGGCAGAGACTGCTTTCTAAAGACTATGCTGGATGACCAGGAAAAGAACGAAATGGACGACGAGCACATTGCCTATCTGGCTGGTAACTTGGTAAAGGAGTCCCGACCTATCATTTGAAGAAATACTTGGAGTATACTTATCTGACAACACTCAACAGATGGAAGCTGGCTCTGACACTACCGCGTCAACCCTACTCTCTTTTCTTCTCGCAATGATCAGGTACCCAGTGGAATTTGAGAAGGCACAGAAGGAAGTTGATCAAGTGTGTGGATCATCTAGATCTCCATCAGCAGAAGACATAGAACAACTTCCTTTCATCAAAGCCTGCATGTATGAGGTATGTCCAGACTATCCGCCCGGCTGTTTGTTCTCCCTTCTGACTTTAATGCACAGACCCTTAGGTGGCGTCCAGTGGCGCCTGGTGGCGTGCCTCACGCTCTAACAAGAGACGACACCTACGAAGGGTACTTCCTGCCTAAAGATACTGTCGTCCTTGCTAACACTTGGGCGATCCACAATGATGAGGCCGAGTACGTAAAACCGCGCGAGTTTATGCCTGACCGTTTCATGAACAATGAATACGGAACCCGGTATGCGGTTGACGAAAATAGTGCCTCTCATCGACGAACCCTGTATGCCTTTGGTGCAGGTAGACGGGTATGTCCCGGACAGAGATTGGCCAAGAACTCTATGGTATGTTGTGTTTGGCACAGATCAATAGTTCAAACTTGTGTTAATAATTGTCCTCGTGCAGATGCTAAATATGGCCAAGATTGCTTGGGCCTTTGATCTTTCAGCTGGCTCTAAAGACATTGATGACGATATCGATACCGCCTACCACGATGGGTTTCTAATTGCGCCCAAGAAGTTCCCTATCAATATTACACCAAGGTCGAAGAGCCATAAAGAAATTATTATGCAGGAGTATCAAGCCATAGCATCATTTTGGGACAAGTATGACGATTAGACTTGATGTATAGTAACCTTTGCGATGTTTAGAATAAAATAGTTGTTTTTTTGTGTATTGATAGCTATCTATATGTATATTCTATAGTCACTGGAATCACTACTCGCTTTTCTGTTGATCTGAACTGTACGAACTGCAAGGTAACCTTCCATGAACTCAAAGAGAAGTTTATATAGACGTTCTTTGGTGTGCTGTAATGTATGTTGTGATGTTGACAGCTAACACTTTTGGAACGCGCGTCTCTCAACGCGTGGAGATAAAAACGACACCACGAATAATAACACAGCTATGAACCTAATGCCAAGATCTTGATAGACTACGCCCGTTCAATAATTTGACATGCGTTCCACAGCTGCGCTGATGTCTCGCCAATCTTGAAATTGCGGGTCAGCATTCTGAAAGTCGCAGAAAAGATTGAGAATCGCGTTGACGTACCTTGTCCTCTAGAAATGGCTGGAAATGGTTTCCCGGAATAGGAAGAACCTCGACAGGACAACCAACTAGATATTCCCAAGCCACAATCGCATCATCACGAGTCTCTTGTTGACTAAGCCAATTATAGCGAACTCCAAACAAAGCCTCGGTATCTAGGGTGCTCTGGCTTCGCAGCATAACTGTTTTCAAGGGTGTTCCAGCAGCTGGGAAATACAGCTCGGGCTTATAGCTTCCTAACAGTGACGCATTGGACAAAAACTCTTCTTGAAGATTTCCCGAAATCTCAGACTGGCGACCAGATCCAACTATACTGGTAATGATAGCGGCTGGAAGTGGCTCATGATCGATTGGACTTGGTGAGTCAATCAGTACTAGGCCTTTGATATTGACCCCACGGATCGTGAGCTGCCGAGCTACCTCATAAGCCACGACGCCACCAAAAGACCAGCCTATTACCATATTCGTTAGCCACAGTACCCCATTAGGTTCAAAGGTAAATATTAGCTCAAGACGTACCACCGAGAATCAATGGTGAAGCTGGGTGCCTAGCATCCGAACAGATCATGGAGACGTAATCCTTTGCCATGTCCACGACACTTGGGTAAAAAGAGCGCTCCTCGCCATAAGGCTCGAATTTAGGATCGAAAAAGGCATATGTGGTTCTATCGTGACCCTGAAGTCGCTTATACATGCCAACTTGGCCGCTGCCATCATGGAAGAGGTATAATGGTGTTTGAAACCCTTCGGCAACATAAAGAGTGGCTGGCAGGGTCGGTGAGTCGGAAAACCCCTCGGCTGAGTGTGATGGTGTTGACGAGATTGGAGTGATAACGCCGGTAGATTGAAAAGCCGATATTCCTGAACTGCTGGACTCATCAACACAAGCCTTATGTGCCTTCTTGGTGGATGGTTGGAGAACGGAAAAGAGCATGCTCTCCATCTCTTCAAGGGTTTCACATTCTGATAGGGCGTGGTGGCTGATCCCGGTCTGACCGGGGAATGCTCGTGAAATCTCGGAGGTGATCTCGATCTGCATCATGGAGTCGATCCCAAGGTCACCAAGAGACATTCTGCAGTCGATATCCTGTTCAGTGAATCCACCAATTCGTACAACAATACTTTTAAGCATTTTGCCCATATCAGTATCTGCTAGAACAGGACTGTCACTAGAGCTGTCAGCGATGATACGGTCTTCGGTCTCGCCTGTCGCGGTGGCCGACAGTGGGACTGCTAGACTCTGGGTTTTCCAACTGCGTTCCTGTCCATCAGGCTTGGAGCTTGACGACATGCGACATAAAGCCTGTTGAAATGTGGACAACTGCAGCTTCTTAAACTCCATACCACGAATTACTGCAACAACCCTGTCGGAGCTATCCAATGCTATCGAGTCTGCAATAATAGCACCTTTGACCTCGAGAAGATTGCAATAGATTTTGCATGTGTCTTTATAGTCCAAATGGTGGTAGGCAATTATAATCGATTCAACGCCAGAGCAGATGCCAATCTCTTTTGAACCAATGGCGAGATTGGCAATGAACCCTGCTGCGTGTAGCAATGTGTCGGTAAAAACAGGATGAACTAGGTAATGATCAAGCGTGTCATGAGATGGCATCTTGAAGGAACCCATTCCCTCAAGGTTCGAATCAGCTACGTTCAGATACTGCAGACTGTGGTAATTTGAAGAATATCGCACGACCCGGGTGAATATGTTTTCGTACAACAGCTTTGTCCGGAAAGTACTCATATGATCCTTTGCAGGACCGGAGAAAAACCGACTTTGCCTGGTCACCAGAGCATGGTCTTTGATCCACTGCCCAGCGATGGCATCTAAATGTTGGGTTTCGACATAACCAGAGCAATGCAACGTCTCATTGGAACTATTGGCTGAGCAAGAAGTGATCTTGAAGTTTGGTAGTGTGGATAGCTCACTGGCCTTGGAGATACGCACGCGCGCTATCTTATTATGGCAATTTCCATGCACAGATATCGGTAAATGGATCAAAGGACTTGAGAAAGTCATGCCAGTCACGACCAGTACCTCATCCTTCTGAGGTTCAAGCAGAGACTCAGCCGCTTCAAGTGCAAGCTCGTGAAAGACGGACGCAGGACAGATTGGTGTACCGCCGACGTCATGCCCAGAGATCAACGGCCCGAGTGTATCCATATCCGTCTCGAAAACAAGCTCGCCAGAGGTAACGGTGTCTGTTCTTAGCCAAGATAACAGACGATACTGGGTTCTCATACGACCTACGGTCCCATGCTTCGAAGTCTCCGAGCTCTGCCTGACACCAATGGGCTCCTCAAAGGGAACGAAGAACCTGGGCCCTGCCAGTGGGTATCCGGGCAAGCTTGTCACTTGCGCTGATGTACCAGCATACACCTCTCGCCAATTGATTTCGATCTTGCGAAGAGAAATTGCGGACAAGGTAATGCTGAGGGAAGCCCATGAGTCACGACCTTTTTGCAGGGTGTTGAGGAACGCGCAAGAGCTGGAATTGATAAGATCCTTCAGCACCGGTAGGAGAGCTGGTTGCGGGCCGATTTCAACGAAGAGAGACTCGTCAAGGGAAGATTGACCAATGAGCCCCTCGAGAATCTTTACGCCATCGTGGAAGCGCACAGGATTTCTCGTATGGTTTGAAAAATAGTCCGAGCCGGCCCTGGCCTTGCAAAAGGCTTGCCCATCGACGTTGGAAATGACTGGAATCGTCGGGTCATGTAATTTGACGGTTCTGCCGAGCGCACGCAAAGGTTCAACGATGGGATCCATGGCGGAAGTATGGAAAGCGAAAGGGACATCGATCAGCTTTGATCTAATGTTATGGTATTTGCATCGTGCTTGTAGTTTGGCAAGTTGCGTAAGCGGACCGCCGATGACGCAGTCTTGGGGACCGTTGAGACATGCAATACTCAATTGATCCAGTGTTGAGTCGTCAGAAATGTAGGCTTGTGATTCTTCGCGTGTCATATGGCACGCAAGCATCCCTGTTGTGTTTGCAGGACAACGTTCGCCCATTATCTTTGCTCGTATGGCGACGACGCGGAATGTGTCCTCTAGTGTCAAAGCACCTGCGACACATAACGCCGCATACTCCCCTAAACTAAATGATAGACGTGGATTAGTAACTGTCGAAGAAACCAAGGTCGAAGATTCGCTGGTGCAATTCCACATACCTATGGCCTACGAGAAAATCAGGTTTGATACCCCAAGACATCAAGAGTTTTGTTAGTGCATACTCGAGCGCGATACACGCGCATTGAGATACCATAAGATGCTCAACATCCGACAATCTGTCCATATGAGTTTCACCTTTAAAACTTATGTAGTTGACTAGGCTGGGGCATCCCAGATCGAGTCCCTGGACAATCCGGTCGCACAACATGATTATGTCCTTGAAGGGAGCATATGTACTCATGAGTTCCTTGCCCATGCCGCTGTAAAGTGCACCTTGGCCAGTGAAGACGAACACGATTGACGCAACAGACCTGACAGGTTGGGATTCTGCAGCTCTGCAGTCCTTCAACTTTTCGATCAGTTGAGATTTCGAGTTGCATGATAGCGAGATCCGATGGCTGTATTGATATCGACGAGCTGTACCCGTGTAGCATATATCGGCCAGTGATGCCCGATTTTCACCTTTGACGAGGAAGTCAATGCTTTTAGCCACAGACGACTGGAGAGCTTTGTTTGACTTTGCCGTAACAGTGAAGACATAAGAAGAACGAGAGTCTGTAGCTTGTTGCTTTTGATCCTGCGTGGAATTTCCGACCCACTCCTCTAATAGTAGCGATGCATTAGACCCAGCAGCCCCGAAGTTGTTGAGGATAGCACGTCTAGGCATCCCTTGATGCTTTTTCCATATCATATTGCGTCTAGGGATGACGAGACCGGAATTCTCTAAGTCACCCAAGGCTGGATTAAGACTTTTAAGTCCAGCTTGCCTTGGGACCTCATTCTCGCGAAGCATAAGCAACAGCTTGGCCAGTCCCGCAGCACCAGAGGCAGCCTCACAATGACCAATGTTGCCTTTGATAGAGGTCACAAGTAAAGGGCTTTTTGTTGAGTGGTGCTGACCAAAAACAAGTTTCAAGGTCTCGACTTCTCGAGCATCTCCAGCTTGTGTACCCGTTCCATGTGCTTCCACAACGCTGATAGATGAAGGGTGGACATTGGCTTGACTGAGCGTCCTTCTCAGTAAAGCAGTTTGTGTCAGGCTGTGTGGGTGAGTAATGGAGCTGGACTGGCCGCTCTGGTTGATCTGAGCGCTTTTGATAACTCCATGGATGCGATCACCTTCCGCAATAGCGTCTGAGAGTCGTTTAAGGACGAATAGAACACAGCCTTCCGCGCGACAGTAGCCATCGGCTGTTGTATCAAATGGCTTACAGTTGCCTGTTGGACTTAGGAAGTGTCCACGAGATAGACCTAGATACATCTGTATATCACATGCGTGTTAGTAAGCGTTTTGATCATGGCTGCTGGTCTTACTTACATCGGGGCTGGTAATTATGTTGACTCCGCCCGCAATAGCCGCTGTACAGTCCCCACTCTGTATCGCTCGGCAAGCTTGGTAGATGGAAACTGTCGAGGATGAACATGCTGTGTCGGTTACGACAGAGGGCCCACTGAGTCGATAGAAATACGATATCCTGCCGCTGTGGAACGCTCTAAGAGTGCCAGATGGGTAGAAGGTATCAATATCGTCACGTAGGTTGTCAGTATAGTCTCCCGTGGCCAGCCCGATGTAGCAGCCAGTGCTGGACCTCTGGAAAGATGGCGTTGCGTCTGCCACGTAGCCAGCATCTTCCAGTGCTTCCTGAGCGGTGTGTAGCAGAACTCTCTGTTGTGGATCCATAGACTTGGCTTCGCGTGGGGAGATATTGAAGAAGGCATTATCGAAACTATAAAACAGTTAGAGTCACAGATCATATTACACGGTGGGAACGAATGTACCTAAATGGGTCCTCTAGAAAGGCTCCGTACCTAGTGACCATGGACCGCGGCCTGTCTCTCTCATCTGTATAATAGTCGGAAACCTCAAATCTGCTTTTAGGAATCTCCTGTACAGCATTGAGGCCTTGGGACAGTGTCTCCCACAATTCATCTGTACCTTGGCCTTTGGGAAGTTTTACGCTCATCCCAACAATAGCAATATCGTTCGGGCGGATTGAAGACTGCGATACGAAATCTTTTTCTGCCTTAAAGAATGATACATCATGACATGAGATACGAGAATTCTGAGACTCAAACATGGGAAACAGAGACCGAGAACTGGGGCCAAAAGCGAGAACCTGGATGTGTCTAACAGGATCTTGTTGTAAAATACCCTCGATGTCTGTCGCGATTGAATGGCTGGTCTCAGGCCAATTCACACAGTGGATAAGAAGGTGTCGAGCCAGCCATACTGGTAGCTCGCTGGGAGACCCATTAATGGCATCGAAATGTGTACCGTCCGATGACGAGTAAATGAATTTCATAGGTTTAGAGCACAGAGGGAAGTTGATGTGTCGACGGACAATGTCTCTCTCGACCAATGAAGCAACAGGTTCAAGTTGGCTTCCTCCGTGGTACCAGCCATGAACATAGGCAAAGGTTGTCACCACTCCAGAAATATCTTGTAGAGGTTCCTGCAAAGCGAGGAGATCTGCTTTGGGTCCTGAGATGGACACGGAGCCCGAACTCAAAACAGCTGATATTTCCATTCGACAAAACCCGAGCCGGGAATGAACCTCCTGTATCTTGTCGTTTACCTGTTCTCTGGTAAGACCCCGAGTGACAAGCGACATAGTCGCCTCTAGATTGCCATGTTCCCCGATGCCGTTTGAGTGACTCCACATATAGCTATGATATGCGATCCAAAAGGCCAAACGAAATCCTTGGACTCCAGCTGCCACAAACTCGTCAAGGTCAGACGCACGCGCAACAACCGCAGCTGCAATCATGCCTGACGAAAAGCCAGCCGTCGCCTGCAGGGTATCAAACGAGTTCCCAAAGACATCATTATCTTGTACGGTCTCAGCCAAATATCTCAAAATCTGGCAAAGGTAGATGGTGGTTGCTTGTAGTACTGGGTGGAGATGATATGTTGCTACAGGCCTGAGCAGTTGGCCAGGTGTGGCGAAAGCTCTCGTCTCGATGGCAAGAATTCGCTGGGACTGGACATCCAAATTTGAGATCTCTTCCAGAAAGACGGCATGGCATTTTGACAGGAGGATGCTGCCAGCGCCCACAGACTGAGCATCTTGTTCTGCCTTGTTGCCAGCGCTGAGCGAAAATATGGAGTGAGATCCCTGCCCACCAAATAGGACAAAACGGTGTCGCATCATGGCAACAGTGGAGTAGCCAGAAGCAATTGGTTAATCGTTGTTTACTGTAGTATAGGTTAAGTGCTTGCAGTATGTGTTGTCTTGTCGTCTGTAATGACTAGTATACTGGCAATAGAATTGAAGGTAAACTTGATGCACGAAACCAAGAGCGTAGGCTACCAATCTGCAATGCCGAACCCCTCCCAGTCTCTAGAACTCTTCTTGGTCCACTCAACGGTCAATCTTGCTTGTATCGGTGTCTCTAAGATGGAAAAGCGGACATAGACAGGGTACGGCGCTCCTACAACCATGAAAAGATGGCATAGATTCTAAGAACGCTCTAGGCCCTTACAGAACGCATTGACCGATTGGTAAATAGCTCATGTTACATTTTTCACATGCATCATCGCCACCGAGGACCTGGTCCAGGGTCTAAATTAATGCAGGAGCTATCTGTCCCCTGTGGTTGATGACCGTATCACGTTTCTGGGATCAGTCTCGTGTAACGGCCGGGCTCTGGTCGTGGGTACAATCATGGATACGAATCCTATCGGAGACTAACTTTCCTCAAATTCATGGATATAGATCCTATCGGAGACCCCTTCTCCAAATTCATGGATATGAATCCTGTCGAAACTACCCTTCTCCACCTTCCTACTCTAGCCCTGCAACTGTGGATAAAGCTATGGTGGACAGATACTTTTTGATCCAATCGCTCGCTTATTTGACGATGGAACGACCCTCTTATCAATTACTCCGGAACTAATGCAGACTAAGTGAGAGTGGAGCCTTGCGAGCTCAGGGTTTATTTCCGTTCGCCAAAATCAGTGTTGGGCTAGTTCGTTATTTGGACCTCTTGACAAGGATGTTGGTCATAAGAGGGCATATGCAGTTATCGAGAACTCATGGCGACTCTGGCAGGGTAAAATGGTTTAGGTATAGACGGTGGCTAGGGGGCTCGACTGTGGTCTACGTTTGTCCCAATTGAGTGAGAGGGTGTCTTTCGAATCCAGAGTATTCTTACAGGCTGAAGTTGCTAATTGAACATTCCTCGCTTTGAATCACCGCATTGTCCCACGATCCTCCTTCTCATTGTTATCACCAAACTAATTAGATTCCTTCCCACAGTAGTTCAGTTAAGCCTTACTTGTCAAGTACATACTTCAGAATGTCGAAACAAGAGAACCGCATCGCTGTTGTTGGAATGGCCTGCCGCCTTCCAGGCGGAGTAGCCAGCCCTGAAGGTTTATGGTCTCTGCTTGCAGAAGGCAGAGACGGGCGAAAAGAAGTACCTAAGGACCGGTGGGACTGGAGATCATTCTACAATGAGAACCCAGATACCAGAGATGCGACGAATTTCAGCCATGCCTACTTCCTCGATGGAGATGTTTCTGCGTTCGACGCTCGCTTTTTTAACATTCCTGGAACCGATGCAGCATCTATGGATCCCCAGCAGAGGTTTCTGCTTGAAGTGACTTATGAAGCGCTCGAGAACGCCGGCCTACCAATTGAAGACTTGCGTGGATCTGATACATCTGTTCACATGGCCATGTTTGCTAGGGACTATGATCGCATGGGTTACAGAGATTTGTCGCAAGTGAGCATGAGCCATATCATTGGAGCAGGAGAAGCCATTCTGGCCAACAGAATCTCCTACGTATTGGATTTGAAAGGAAGCTCCAATACGTTAGATACTGGATGCGTAGGTAGTGTCACACCTTTCCCTTATGACAAGTGCTGACTTAAATGTAGTCTGGTGGTCTTGTGGCTCTGCACCAAGCGTGTCAAACGCTGAGAGCAGACGAGGCCACGATAGCTCTAGCAGGAGCAAGCCAGCTTTTGCTCACTCCTGACCAATCTCTTGTCATGTCGTAAGTGAAACGTTTACCCAAAGCAAACACAAGAATCTCACTGACCCTCATCTCTAGACAGCTTACCAACAAAGACGGGAGATCGTACACTTTTGATGATCGTGGCGCTGGTTATGCACGAGGTGAAGGTATGGGTGTCCTCGTGTTGAAACGTCTGGATAGAGCTGTAGCAGACGGGGATTACGTTCACGCAGTCCTGCTGGAGTCAGGCGTGGGCCATGACGGGAAGACGTCTGGCATCTTCCTACCAAACAGTCACGCTCAAGAAGCTCTAGCCCGATCTGTCTACTCAAGAGCTGGCCTCGATCCCCTCGAGACATTATTTGTCGAGAGCCACGGAACAGGTACAGTCGCTGGCGATAACGCCGAGGTCGGGTCTATCGCTAGAGTATTTGGTCGCGAAGCAGGAAGAACCACAGATCTACCGGTTGGCAGTATCAAGACAAACATTGGACATTTGGAAGCTGCGAGTGGTGTTGCAAGCGCAATCAAGGCTATCATGGTTCTCAAGAAGAATCAAATTCCCCCGCAGCTCAACTTCGTCAATCCAAAACCTGGCCTTGATCTCGAGAAGAGAGGTATCAAGGTGCCTCTTGAACTCATGCCTCTCACACCAGAGAACCATACAGGACCTCGCAGGGTGTCTGTAAATAGTTTCGGATATGGTGGAACAAACGCCCACGTCATCCTCCAGGGTTACGATCTCGACTCTGAGCCCATTCGTGACCACAGCAGCGAGATGAGGCCCATCATTCTGTCGGCAAACTCGGAATCATCCTTGAAGAAGTTGATCGACAATACACGACAGTGGCTACAGTCAGAGGCGAGCCAGTCAGTCTCCTTCGTTGATCTGGCCTACACCCTCAACACACGCCGCTCAAAGCTGCCATGGCGCTGCAGTGTTGTTGCAAGCGATATCCAGGAGCTTCAAGCGGCCCTCGGGGACGCCAGCCTCCAGCGAGTTAAATCATCACGAGACGTCGGGCTGGCCTTTATCTTTACTGGTCAGGGTGCACAGTGGTTTGCTATGGGCCGCGAGTTGCTCACCAGTGCCCAGGCCATCGACTTCTCTTCTTCTATAGCAGACTGCAACAATGCCATGAAAGCATTGGGATGTGAATGGGATCTTATCGAGGAGCTTTCACGGGACGAGGAGTCATCACGACTGGGTGAGGCCAGATTTGCTCAGCCAGCCACCACGGCGGTGCAAATCGCCATGGTCGACCTCCTTGCTAATACGTATGGCATTAGACCTGAAGCTGTCTGTGGTCACAGTTCGGGAGAAATTGCAGCTGCGTATGCCGCTGGAGCTTTGTCCAGGGAAGCGGCAATGCAAGTGTCTTACATGAGAGGTATTTGTTCTGCCAAGGCCAAGGCCCTGAACTCAAATCCTGGAGGAATGTTAGCTGTGGGGGAAGGACCCGATGCCATTGGCAAACGGATCCAGAAAATCGACAGCAGTTTTGGCAAGGTCACTGTGGCCTGTGTCAACAGTCCTGAGAGCACCACCATTTCTGGAGATGTTGCAGCGCTTGAGGAACTTCAGATTGCTTTGGTAGAGGCTTCAGTCTTCAACAGACGTATCAAGGTGGACTCGGCATATCATTCTCATCACATGGAGGTGGTCGCCCCATCGTATCTTTCGTCGCTCGATGGATTATTGACGAACGAGACACGAAATGAGGTTGCATTCTTCTCTTCTGTCACTGGTGCTCGCAAGACGTCTGGATTTGGAGCAGATTACTGGGTGTCTAACCTCGTATCCCAGGTCAAGTTCAGCACGGCGTCCCAACTCGTCGCACAGCATTTATCCGATGTCCATTCCTCCGGAATCAACATGTTGCTTGAAGTCGGCCCTCATGCCGCTCTTTCTGGTCCTCTTAGGCAGTGCTTGTCGGAGTCCAACTTCAAGTTAGCCTCGGGAACTTCTTTCAAGTACACCTATTCCCCATGTCTCGTTCGAAGCACAAGTGCACTCAAGTCTGTATCGACACTAGTTGGAAAGGCCTTTGACGCCGGCATTTCCGTTCGAATGAATATGGGTGGTACCGACGTTCAGCCTCGAGTTGTCCCTGAGCTCCCCTCGTATCCTTGGGATCACAGCAACACTTACTGGCGCGAGTCAAGATTGAGCAAGAATAACCGTATGCGTCCATTCCCACCACACGATCTACTTGGTCTCTTTGAGGTAGCAAGTTCACCGTACGAGCCGCGATGGAGGTATCACGTTAGTCTTGCCAACACACCTTGGCTACGTGACCACGTGATTGAGGGATTCATGATCTTCCCGGGCGCTGGATATCTCATTATGGTCATTGAGGCTATGAAGCAATTGTTCCAGCTACGCAATATGGCAGGTCATATCACTAATATCAACTTCCAAAACATCGCTATTGCCAATCCTGTCATCATACACGACGACGACAACTCAAAGGAGAGTCAGGTGGTCGAACTACAGCTCATAATCAGCCCTTCTCGGCAGTATGCGGGCAGTTCCTGGGAACACTTCCGTATCATCTCTTACGATTCTCAAAATGATTCTTGGATTGACAACTGCAGTGGCCTTGTTTCATGGGACTTGGTTAACACCAACTCCACAGCCATTGCTCATTCACAGGCAGATGACTTTGCACGTGCCCAACAGGATGACGGCCTGGGTCACCTATCAGAAAGCGCAGCTCAGACATGGCTGCGAGACATCCAAGCTGCCTGTCCTATTGCTCTGGATGCTGTCGAGACATATCTCGACCTGAAGACAGCTGGCAATGAGTACGGCGAGACATTTCAAGGCATGAAGGAGATTCATGTAGGTGATGGATATGCTACAGCCAAGGTCGTCATCCCAGATATCACCCAGTTCGCGCCAGGGCACTCAATGCAGCCGCATACCATCCATCCTAGCGTCTTTGACTCCCTTTTCCAACTTGATCCTGTTTGTTTCCGACGACAAGGGCTAATGGCACCTGTCATGCCTACCAGCATGGGGCAGATCTCGGTAGCAGTCGACATGGACAGTTCTCCTGGTACTGAAATCATAGTGGCTCTACAGCATTGGCAGCACACCCCGCGAGATTCGACTTGTGCATTCTACGCGTACCAGAAGATGGCCAACGGTACTTATCGTCCTGTAGTCACATGTAACGATGCTCGACTGAAGGCTGTTGGAGAAGGTGATGCGGATGACGAGGCCAATAAGATGACCTATCGCATGGAGTGGAAACCTGATATCGACTTTATGGTTCAAGACGACTTCGTGTCTCCCCCGCCGGGCCCTATTTCAAGTGTCCAAGGAGAAAGTGACGGTACTCTTTCCGAATTCCATGATGTACGGATCGCGGCATACATGAGAGCACTTGTTCACAAGAGTCCCAACATGGACGTGCTTATGGTCGGCAATGGGTCCAGTGGTGACACGATAGCGCTGATGGGGTCAATTGAGTGTCACAGCCGCTCACCTCTAGTCGCGTATACTTATACCGATGTTTTGCCCGCGCTGGTTGATCAGGCGCGCACTAGGTTCAAGGAATGGATCGCTCCCATCGATTTCAAGGTGCTCGACATTTCTCAAGATCCGATCCTCCAGGGCTTGAGCACCCATGGGTACGATTTAATTGTGGCTTCCATGATCACTCTCACTCCAACCGGGAGAGACACCGCTATTGAGCATATCAAGAAGCTCATGAGATCAAATGGCAGACTTGTACTCTTGGAACCCACTCATCCTGTGGCGTCCGAGAACGAACATATCGATGGATCGCTTATCAGCGTGTCTCAATGGGATGCTTTCTTGAGAGACCATGGTTTTGGTGGACTTGATCTTGCGTTCTCCGAAACGGACTCGTCCAATAACGCTAGGACTCTGATGATGACTCAACTTCGCCCTTCAGCGATGAGCACAGCTGGTGCCACCCAGCATGTACCCCAGAAGGCGAAAGCGGAGGTCCTCCTCGGATATTCTGAGGATGCCGAACAAGCTGCACTCGGCCAAGCGCTGTCAGTTGGCCTAAAGCAGAGAGGTGTAGAGTGTACTGTGGAGAAGTTGGAAGCTGCTTTCGAACAATCACCTATCACGATTGTCATCGACTCTGTCGAGCACCCTCTTCTTCTATCACCCGGCTTAGAAACCTTCCAGCAGATCAAAGCTCTCCTTCTGCGCGGCGGAGACGTTCTTTGGCTCAGCTTCCAAGCCTCGCAGGAATCTGGTAACGAGGGGGCACTGAAGAGGATGGCGGGTGGTATGGCTCGTGTTCTACGACGCGAGAATCCCAGTTTGCGATTGATCACGGTCGATGTTCAAGACCTGGTGCAGTCTTCCACCAACAAGGACCAGGTGCAGAGTATCGTTGAGTTACTCGCAGAGGTGACGATGGTGTCATTTTTGGCACCTGAGGGTACTGCATGCGCGGAAAATGAGTACTCCATCAGCAATGGCAAGCTCCTCATCCCACGAGTGCTGCCAGATGATCACCTGTCTATGCACATAAACAGTCGCATCAATCCCCGGCATAACACAAGCAGCGATGCATCCATATTGCCTTGTTCATACATTGATCGGGACAGGCCAATCAAGTTTGACATCAGAGTTCCGGGCTTGCTAAAGACTATTTGTTTTGTGGACAACGACGAGATGCTGAGCCCTTTGGGCCCGGATGAGGTTCAAATCGAGGCTCGAGCATACGGCGTCAACTTCAAGGACGTGCTCATAGCATTGGGTCAGATGCCACCTGCAACCCAGATGACAGGTGAGATTGCCGGTATCATCACCGCTGTGGGCTCCAACGTTTCGTCGCACAAAACAGGCGACAGGGTAACAGCGCTTTTTGTGACTCAATTGGGTAACCAAGTTCGCGTCAACAGCAACAATGTGGTTGCCATACCAGACTCCGTCAGCTTTACCGACGCAGCTTCTATCCCCCTCATCTTTGTTACCGCCTGGTATTGTCTTTACCATGTTGCGCGGCTCGAGAGAGGCCAGAGCGTCCTGATTCACGCCGGATCTGGAGGTGTAGGACAGGCAGCCATCCAGCTCGCCCAGCTCATGGGAGCTGAAGTCTTTACCACCGTTGGTAGTGCAACGAAGAAGAAGCTGATCCAGCAGAAATATGGCTTGGATGATAGTCATATCTTCTCGTCGCGATCCGGCCATTTCAAAAAGCAGATTTCTGATGCAACTCGAGGTAAGGGCGTCGATGTTGTCTTGAACTCGCTGTCAAGTCAGCTCCTGAGAGACAGCTGGGACTCCCTAGCCCCCTTTGGAACGTTTTGTGAAATCGGCAAGGCCGATATCATCGGCCGTGGTCAGCTCAACATGGCCAACTTCGATAAGCAGGCTACTTTTGCTGCAGTGGATATCTTCTATATGCATCAGAATCGTCCGGAGCGCGTGGTTCGCGGGATCGAGGAGGTGCTATCCATGGTTGATCGGGGTATGCTGAAGCCCGTGTACCCTGTCACCACCTTCGACATGTCATGCATCGAGCAGGCCTTCTCTCTGATGGCAGAGAGAAAGCATATGGGGAAGCTGGTCCTTCTCTCTAATGAGAACACTCTTGTGCAAGCCACCAGACCCAAGGCACCTGTTCTTCGCTTGAAGCAAGAGGGAACTTATGTCATTGGTGGCGGGCTGGGTGACATTGGCAAGAAGATTGGACGGTTCCTCGCCGAGAAGGGTGCTGGTCACGTAGTGGCTCTTACACGTCGAGATGCAGGCTCGGTTGCGCAGGAGCCTGCTATTGTTGCGTTTGAAAAGATCATTGATCAATTGGGTGGTGCTCTCCACATCGTTCAGTGCGATATCGCCGATGAGGCTAGCACCCGCAACGCCGCAGCTCAGTTGGTCAAGCTTAGTCTACCTCCCGTCAAGGGCATTATCCAGAGTGCTACAGTCCTCCGAGACCACCCTTGGGAGTACATGGAAGCTGATGACTGGAATGAATCTGTCAAGCCCAAAGTTCAGGGTACACTCAATATGAACGACTACTTCTGCTCTCCTGAAGACACAGATTTCTTTGTTATGCTATCATCAGTGGCAAGCATTGTGGGCTCCGCCTCGCAAAGCAACTATGCCGCTGGAAATGCGTTCCTAGAGGCCTTTGCTCATTCTCAGACACAAGCTTCACGAGGTATTACCAAGTACGTGGCGGTGAACGTAGGAGCTGTTGAGGGCTCTGAGTTGGTCGCAGGTGTGCAGAACCAAGGAATCGATATCACCAACACGATTGGCTCTGTTTCATTCGATGAGGTTCTTGCGACCCTCGAGTACGCCATGAATCTTGACGCCCGGGAGGATCACACCGTCGTTCAGCATCTCATGCACTTCAGTCGCGACAAGATGGAGGCTTCTTCTGGCCCATGGGCACTAAGTGATCCTCTGTATGACCATGTTCCCAGCAAGATGAGGTTGGAGGCCAGATCGTCCAGTAAGGGTGGCGATGGCAAGAAGCAGACCATCCTGCAGGCCGTCGAGGAGGCTGAGACAATGGCTGAAGCCGAGATCATTGTCAAGCAGGCGTTGCTAGATAAGTTCGAGGCTTTCATCGGCGATGATGTTCCTGATATCCCTATTGCGGCGTTGGGACTTGACTCTCTGGTCTCGATTGAGCTCAAGAACTGGGTTAGACATACGTTCAAGACACCTCTCCAGATCTCTGAGCTTACTAGCGCCCCAAGCATGATTGCTCTTGCGAGGCTAATCATCTCGAGAATGATCCTCAAGTTCAACCCAACCAATGGTCCTGTTGTTGACCTTGAAACCCATCAGATTGGACAACGTGGTGCCACTCAGCCCATCATTTCTTCCGACTCTTCCGATGCTGCCCTGACAGACGACGCAACAGACGAGACGAGTACTGTGAGTGAGCTTGTCTGGCATGGTCAGAACTGCTGCAAGTCTTACGAGGAGTTGCCTGTTATGCCGTTGCCGGATCTTGATGAGACCCTTGACTACTGGCTTGAGTCCAGCCAACACCTCTTTGACCCTGACCAACTCGAGTCGATCCACCAAGACTTCAAGGCCATGCGAGCTCCCGACAGCCATGCCCGTCAGATCCTCAAAGACTTGTACGAAAAGCACGCAGACGACAAGACGAACGCTTGGTTTACCGACATTGTTACCGACGCCCGTTTCCTGTGTAGACGAGCACCTGTCGCTCCATGGACCAGCAGCATGATCTCACAGCGTGATAACCTTGGCAAGCGACACTCGCAGGTTGAGCGCGCCGCTATTATTACCTCTGCAACTCTCTCTTTCAAGCACGCCATCGATGCTGGTGAGGTTGATCCCATGGAAATTGCTGGTAAGCCTGAGTGTGCTTGGGGGTGGTCGTGGTTATTCAACTCCACACGTGTACCACAGCCGGATTGTGACAAGGTCGTCAGCTATGCTTCTAGGTTGAATACGCCAGAGGCTCGAGACCACATCGCTGTTTTGAGAAAGGGCCGTGTCTTCAAGACGATGCTTCAAGATGAGGATGGCAAGGATGTATCGTTCCATCAGCTTCGGGCCACGTTCGAAGCCATCGTGGCGCAAGTGGAAGGCGAAGATGTATTGTCAACTCTGTTGACAACTGATGAAAGAGAATCTTGGGCACAGGTAACGCTATTGATATCTGGCATGGTAACAAAGCTAACACTTCCGCAGATCAGAGAAACCTTGTCAAAATCGAGCGCTGGCAACGTTGACTATCTTCACGTTCTCGACTCGGCAATGTTTGTTCTTTGTCTTGACTCTGGCAGTCCTGAAACTCCCGACGAAATCGCACGCCATGGTTATATCGGCGACGGTGTTAATCGTTGGTTCGATAAGGTCCTGCAGTTCTACGTCAGCGCGAATGGTCGCTCTGGTATGCTTACCGAGCATGGCATTCTCGATGGTACAACCGTGACTCGCCTTCTCGATTGGATCTCCAACAAGATGGATGCCTACACTCCTCAAGCCGGTGCTCAATTGGATGTCTTTCGATCCGTTCAGGTTGAATTAGAGGAAGTTGTCTTGCAAATGACCCCCGAGCTCGAAGCACATGCCGGTGCTCTTTACGAGAAGTACAAGCAGGCTACTTCGAAGTCAACTTATGTTCGCGAACAGCTGAGCGAGTTTGGCACCGATTTTCTGATTCGATCCCGTGTTCCTGTCAAAGGAGTCATTGACGTAACATTCCAACTTGCCATCCGCCTATTTTTCGGTAGAAACATGTTGTCTTGGGAGCCTACCAGCGGCACTGTTTTCCACGCAGGCCGTCCTGATGCCATGCAACGTGCTACGCCCGCCGTCAACGCATTCTGCGACGCCGCTGCCAAACATGCTGAGAACAAAGACACAGTTCGGCTTCGGGGTCTTTTATTAGAAGCCACCAAGTCAATCAATGCCGGCATGAAGTCTCAGCTCCTTGGTCGAGGGTCGCAGCGACTCTTTGAAGTTCTTTCTTACTCGTGGCCTGCAAATGAACCAAAGCCTTCTTTTCTGAGCGACATGGTCTTTTTCGGTCGCCCGAGCCCACCCATCTTTGCGCAGACGAACTCACTGGAGGGTAAGATGACGGTCGATGACTTTGTTCATCTGATGCCAGATACAGATGGGTTCTGGTCATTTATCAGTCCAGACAAGAATTCGTAAGTTCTTTTACTACTTTTGGGGGCGTTAGAGTGTTGTTTTACTAACCTTGTTTATAGATTGTCAGTGTCTCTTACCGGAGGGCACAAGGAACGAACGGCGACATTTGTCAAGGAACTTCATCGCGCAGCGAGCATTGTGAAGGATATTGTCAGAACTGGTGCATGATGGTAAAATAGTGTAGACTTTCTTTTTACTATAATGATAACAACAGGCATTTTTCTATCAACATGCTGTCACGTTTTGACTCCTTCTAGACGGGTTCATCTGTCAATCTAATCCATTAACCTCAATCTCTGCCACTTCGCCTCGCCAGCTCCTCAATACTCTGGACAATCACACCCACGGGATCATACTGCGCTATCTCAGATTTTATCTCCAACGCTCTCTTTTTAAACTTGTCATTCTCGAGAATCTCGTCCACTGCGTGTGACAACTGCTCAACTGAAGGGTACGTTGTCCGAAGGTTTACTGCGACACCTGCCCATTCGGCTCTCGCAGCCGACTCAGGCTTCTCTTCCGTTGTGCCAGCCATGACAAGAGGTGTGCCATTGTTGAGTGCTCGCTGGAACGATCCGTATCCTCCTGTCGTTACAAATACATCAGCGTGAGGAAGGATGTTGTCGTACGGGATAAAGCTTTCAACCCGGCAATTCGAAGGTATGGACACGTCATTGGGGAGAGAAACGCCAGGCCGTCCGAGAGCAATTACCACCTCCAGGTCTGAACGAGATTGCAAAGCTACCATAGTCGGGAGTACCAGCTGATTGAAGTCCATAGCGACTGTTCCTTGGCAAACAAACACAATCTTCTTGCGATTTGCGCTTTTCTCCAAGACAACATTCTTCCACCACAAAGGTTCTTCCCAATCACCCTTCGTTCGTTGGGTAGCAGGATAGCCACCAGCAAATCTTAATGTGTCGGGGGCGTCACTCCGTTGATACTCAACACTGGGGGCACACATTTGGACGAATCGATCGGGTAATGAGTAAAGGGAATCCAGCAAGAAAGTATCATCCGGCGTGGCGCCAACACTCTTCAGTGCTTCCGTATACGCTGTTTGTGACGGAGCAAAGAACTGCTTCTGTGCTTCGTTGGCAATTTTGTTTCGACCCCGACCCTCTGGAGTTCGGTCAGGAAGCATGCCTGATCCGAACGGAGAATGGTCCATGCTAGTGAGTAAAACTGGGTTGAGGCCAATTGCTATGAAGCCATCGGGGCGTATACCTGGTGCTCCGAGTCTGGTTGCCAAAGCGCCGAAATTGAGACTCTCTGTCATGACAAAGATAGGTCTCTTGGCGTGTTCGGTTCGAAGCTTCTTGAGAGCTCTTTGAATGGCTTCGTGCTGCGAAGGCAGTGATTTGCAGAATATGTGGATTAGATCGTGGTTGAAACAAGCTGGTCCTTCAAGATGCTTTCCATCATCGGGCCCTGATATAAAACATACGGATTAGTTCTATAACCCAAAAGTGATCTGTTGGAAAGTGAATTATACATTCTAAATCAAGATCCCATGAAGTTAGGTCGTAAAAGTCGCCATAACCTTCAACTGATACAAACGAAGCCCCAATAGACTCTACTTGTTGACGATACCCAGAGCCAGAGACAAAACAGACATCATAACCACGGATTATAAGTTGTTCTGCAATAGCAAGCATAGGAATGATGTGCCCGGAGACAGGTGTGCTACATATAAGCACAACGGGCTTCTTCGTCAATGTCATGGTGATCGGAAAAGAAGTACATAAGTGTAATTTAAGTAGAAGCTATTGCAAAGCAGAGGGGATCGTGTAATTATAAGTTTAGTACGAGGAAACACAAATGCTATATCGCTATATCCCCTTGAATGGCCAGCTAGCTTCTAGCTAAACCCAGTTGGGGGTCATCTTATCTAATCTCGCACTCTTGTCAGTCAATTTAACCGACCCTTATCCGAGCTTCACTTACTGTAGTGGGCACTTGCAGAGAATGCGGGTCGCTGGTAATTTGACACCAGAGGTGTGTCTCAGTCTAGACGCGAAAGCAGAAACCGAACTTGCTTGTAGTAGAAGTTACAGAGCTCGGCTTGAATTCTTTTTTAATTTTTTTTAGCTCAGGGGGTCAGACTGCCATGATCGGGCTTATTTGCAACCCATCGGCAGACAAATAAGGATCTGAATGCTGACGAGCCTGTGTGCAGATACCCCATCCGACTGGGGTTCAGCATAGCTTAACAACATTTCTATTCTCTCAATATATTGTATTTTAAAATAGAATTCCATAGGATAAGAGTATTTCTCAGGCGATAACTGTTAAGCTTAATAATAGAAAGGGAGATAAAGAATCCTTTAAAGGGTTTAGGGTAAGTACTGTAAGGAGCGTGGAAAGATATGTAAATAACTTAACTCAGGGGCTAGCTAGACAACTGGGTGTCTAGTATATAAGTATATACCGGAGATTTTAACTAAAATATTAACGCAGTATTATTTCCTGTCGCTCATACTAACATTGGGAGCTACTCGGGGTTTGCTTGTGACATATCTAGCGACGAGATGCCCGACAATGCGACGGACGAAGGGGACGTTTTGCACACGCGCGCCTTAACGGCTCCAAATGACAAGAGCGCAAGGACGCCAATAAATTTTGCGGACACCATAGTCAAGGGCAGCTGAACTGAATGAGTGACATCAGACACAAAACAAACGGCGACACTATTAACTTCTATAATGTGCCGTCTTCTCTTACAGCTCAATTGCAGGGCACAAGACAAAGGATAATATCCAATATTTTGTCCAATGTATCCGCTTGGCAAGGTGCTACAGCCAATGGTTTGGTTTAAATTTATAGTCAGTGCGCCCGCTATGGCCAACAACGGGCTGGCAGCAAGCCCACCGTCAATCAAGCGTCAGTCATTCAGCAATTCAAGAAAAATACATGGGTA
Organism: Fusarium multiceps; assembly: GCA_028416715.1. Classification (NCBI taxonomy): domain Eukaryota; kingdom Fungi; phylum Ascomycota; class Sordariomycetes; order Hypocreales; family Nectriaceae; genus Fusarium; species Fusarium multiceps. Next base: position 146,599 of record JAQPZZ010000060.1, on the reverse strand, counting down.
GGGTCTGTAAACGTTTGCACTGTGTTACGAGGACAGGCGCGGTGTGGCGTTGGTCTCATGTGTGGCTGAATAGCCACATCTGACTGGCACGAAGCGGAATAATAATCTGCCAGACCCGGTTTCTCCACTTGCGCAATAATTCACGCTTTGCCTTTCATCATCAATCACGCGTACGATCTCCTCATCCAACCTCTTCGCAATGTCGCAGAACCATCCTCAATCTCATCCAACTACGCCTCTTGTCTCCCCGATCCGACCGAACTTAACAATGCTCCTCAAGGGAAACCGATGTATCGCGCTACAGCCGTTATAAAATTCCGGATTATACCCGCCGAGAGCGAGCGCATCCTCTGCCTCCTTTCTGTGGAATAACCGGGGCGTGTAGCAGGGACACCTGAACTCGGAATCTCGCAGTTCTACTGGAGGTTCCGAGGCTTGACCTGGCAGTTCTACTGGAGGTCACAGGTACCCGCCAGCGAAGCCCGGTATCTCTTGTGGTCGCGTTGCGACGTTTGAGTTAGACGTGCAGGTGAGTCCCGATTTCGTGTACTAATTCTCGGTTGTAGCACGTGATATGGCGACCTCAACTTCGAAATGCATCCACATTCATCAAACAAGAGCTGTCATTGAGTGGCAATGGGAAGGCGCCACGCGTACCTTGACGACGGCAGATCCCGATCACGACACGATACAATTTACGTTGCAACTCGATTCCAATAACGACGATCAATCGCACGCGCATTTTGAGATCAGTATCCCTGTTAGATTCAAGGACAAACCCGCCGGTGCAGGAGTTTGCCTTCGCATCAGCCCTTTCTTCATCAAATCATGTACACATTCCACGTTACCCAACCCTTCCGATACCGTCAAGCAGGTATTCACATCGACCACATACCTTGACTTCGAATTGAGTAATACAATCACTGTCCTCATTCCCAGTGATGTGCAAGAGCCGGTTGTAGCAGCTCGGGCGCGCTCAGGCAAGATCCTCGACTCATTATTTGAGTTGTCCAGTGTTACGTCTTTACGTGTTTACATGCAAGAGTCGGTAATATCGACTGATGACCTCGAATCCATCACCAAAACTGTGGAACAAGGTCAAATTAAGCCTTCCTCGAATCCAGACCATGATATCTCATGCATGTTCAATGGTAACGGAGGGAAGGTTGCAACCATCACTCAACCCAAACCCCCATCCTACGAGAAAGCAACCAAGCTCCCACCCAACACCAGCACTCCACCTAGTCGTAAACGGCCCCGACAAGACAGCCGACCCGACATCTTCACCCAATTCTGGGATAAGCTGAACAAACTTGAGTGCAAGGTTGGAGAGCTGCAAGCCGATAATGCCCAGCTGCGAATTGAGAACACCCAGCTTAAAGATAAGGTTGCCCGGCTGGAGAAGAGGTGCGATGGGCTGGAAGGGTCGATGCCACAGGCCACTGGGAATGATACAGAGGAGGCTGTGATGATAGAGATACGAGACGACATTGACTCCTTGGATGGGAGAGTGACTTGTCTCGAGACTGGGAGAGATGAAGAATTCAGCGAGCAAATAAAAGAGGAGATTTTTGACGAGTTAGCAAAGCGTCTTCTGGGTGGATGAATAATTAAATCACATTGCATATATACATAATGATCCAGGCAACCACTCCACTATGCGCTGCAAGAACAAACAGCCCTGTTTTTCGCTGGCCCAGGTGCTTTTCACGCATAGTAACGCTATTGTATGAAAAAGCAATAAACTTCTCGTGGTAACCTTCGGCAGTAACCGCGGCCTGTCTATGTCATTCTAGATACTAGCTAGAAGCTCTTCGTCCGTCTCCTCACCATCACGAGGATGCCACTCTGCGGAAGGCCCCGAACCATCCTCGCCATCGAACCAGAGCCCATCCCCAAGTCTAGCCTCGCATTTAATCCCCATTCTCTCAAGAAACCTCATAAAGCGACCTCCAGGGACCTCTCCAATTGGCATACCGCGCTTCTCTGATCCAACAACAATCCCCTTCAGGTAAACACGCTGCAATGCAGGGAATTTTTGTCTCCGTCATAACCTTTTCAAGCATGTTCATCAGCCTTTCGCTACCCAGACCATCTTGGTCATGTCGGAAGAATCCATCTGCATCATCGAAAGCTCCGTCGTCATGCTCTATCCCAATTCGTTGTTCTACTACCAGTGTTTCTAGTGTTGCACATGACGATTCAAGAATCTGTTCCCAATCCTCATGTGCTGCCACTTCTGCAGTTGTTGACCAGAAATAGTTAACCATTCTCGCGGAAAGGTTACTTTGTGATGGTTGACAAAGTTTTAAGTGTCGTACTCGCGGAAGCGTCAGTGGCATCCCATTTTCTTGACAAGGCAGAAAACTAGACAGGGGTCGAGGGATAGCGGCCCATCCAGTAAGTCTGCCATACGTAGGGTACTCAGGCGGAGTGAATAGATCTTCAGGAAACCGCGGAAAATCGTCCTCGATTGTTTCTTTTCTCCCTATTGGTGTGTCAAGTAATGCAAGCTCCAGCCGCTCAACACTCGAGCAAGAGGACAAAATCCACGCTACAATATGCCTTGGTACAGTGCCATCAAGCTTGACGTAATGCAGCTTTGTGAGTAAAGCAGCCGATATATCAAAGGGTCTATGCACTTCCTGGTATCGATCCCATGAGTCGACATATAATTCAAGACCCTTGACGTTGATAAAATATGGGAGAAATTGCCAAAGGTCTATGTCCAGCCTGGCAGCGGTGCAGATAGATTCAACTCTCTCACAAAGCTGTTTCAGGCGGTCGACATTCTCAACTAGCAAATGCTGCAACATCTTAAAGTAATCCTCAGCCTTGCATGCTCCTGAGTATTTAGATTCGGGTTCTCCACAGTAGAATCGTTGTAGTGCAGATGTCTTGGGTAAGGGGTGCCTGGAGTCTGATATTTTGTGAAAACTCTGGTGATGAAAGTCGATATTGGTCCATAATTGCGGTTCTGCAAGCCTATTGAGTCGTTTGCAGGTTCGAGACAGTTGCGCAAGGTCATGCGCTGTGGCATGGGCGATAATAAAGCTCACTATTTCATCAGGTAAAAGGTCCATTGTAAGAAATGCGACGTAAAGTGAGACCATACAGGATCAGGAAGATCTCGGAGGGAAGCGTACTCTTTTTAACACTTGCTCAATTGTGATAACTCTTGGCAGTTGTAGTGAGTCAAAGCTCCGGCGGTGAATGACTCAGGCCGGGTGCTATTATGCTATGCAAGATTAAATGATGAGCTGGGGGACCAATTGATTTCAAATCTTCTCTTGGGGCATCAGGAACTCGGTTGAGTAAATGCATTTATTAAACGCATGCATGTACCATGCGCGGATACTATTTAGATGTATAAGCATGGATGCGCAATCTTTTGAGAATGGTATTTTATTGTAGCTGCGTGAATTGCTATACTAAAGCAGAACTAAGAAGTAAACAGGTACAAGAAGGGCGATTCAAATAACTATAACCAAGACCTAAATACAAAAATGAAGGTGGGAATTACAAATGATACTCATTCTAAAAAGCAGTAGAGGTTTCCAAAAATCAATTGTCAAGTCAATTGCCCTACTTCGTCGTCTGGGGAGAGGATTTCATAGAAGCAGCCGCAGTCGGCATAGACGCGGGCATCTTGTCAGTCTGCTGACCAACAGATGCGGGTTTCTGCATAGATGCCGGCATTTTATTCGATGTGGGCATAGCGTTGGATGTGGGCATTTGCCTAGAGGTGTCCATAGACATAGGCCTAGTTGGCATAGACTTTGTCATAGAAGTATCCATAGACATTGGAATGGTGGGCATAGACTTTGTCATTCGGGTGGAGGTATCCGTGGGAACAGGATATGGGTTTGTCTCTGTAGATTTGGTCGTCCATGTCTCAGTCTCTGTCGGCTTGGTAGAAGTGGACCAGGTCTTAGTGGTAGAAACATAAACAGTGCTTGTACCGGTGCTGGAAGGGATGATCTTCTTGGTGTAGGTAGTCTCGGGAATGACAGTTGTGTAAGTGAGTGTATAACAGGTTGTAGCTGTTGCATAGACAGTAGAAGTCTTGTGACCGATGTAGCAGTCGTCAGCCCCGTGAGGGCAAGCAGTAATAGTGTAGTACTTGGTGGTGTAAAGAGTGGAAGTAGAAGTGGTAGTGATACACACTGGCGAAGGAGGGGGGGGAGGCGGAGGCGGATGGTAAGTGGGGCAGGGAACATATTCAGTCTTGACCTCAGGGCAGAGAGTGGTTGACAGTGGCCAAACCTTGGTGGTGACGTAGGGTTTGCAATAGGTTTCGGGGCACCAGTGATCATCACACCAACTATCATGCTTAGGACAGCCGTCCATAGTCTTGACCTGAGTTGTGTACACAGTTGAGGTCGAATAGTCAGTTACGAGCTTCTCACTCACACACTCGTACTCATGAGGATGCTTTTTGGGTGGCTGTGTAGGTGCAGGAGCCTCCTCCTCGACAGGGCAGACTGTTGTATAGATAGCGTAGCTCTCAGTGGTGATGTAAGGCGTTTCCGGACAATAAGGCTCACACTCTGTAACAGTTCGGTAGTAGGTAGTATATACCGTTGACGTAGTGTATCGGATGGGAGGAGGGGGGTAGTAGGTGATAGGGCAGACGGTGGTGTACGCAACGACAGTCTCAGTTGTGACATAAGGGGGACGGCGGCAATGATCGTCATAATAAGGGCATTCAGTGATTGTGTAAACCTTGGTAGTATAGACAGTTGAGGTAGTGTACTCAGTGGTCATTGGCATCCTGCGGGTGGTAGTAGGGAGTGTGGCAGACTTCGTGATAGTAGTTGTCTTGGTTGGCTGTGGCCCAGTGGTAGGCTTGGTGGTTGGCCTGGTTGTTGGCCTGGTGGATGAGGACTGTGTTACAGTCGTGGTTATAGTGTTGGGCTTGGTAGTGGTCTTAGTGGTAGTAGCCTTGGTAGTAGTCTGAGTGGTAGTCTCAGTAGTAGGCTTAGTAATGGGCTTGGTAGTAACAGTTGAAGTCTCTGTAGTGGTAGGTCTAGTAGTTGTGGGCTTCGTTGTCGTTGTACTCTCAGTAGTAGTTGACCTGGTGGTTGTGGGCCTTGTTGTAGTTGTGATGCCAGTTGTAGTTGACCTGGTTGTTGTTGGCTTTGTCGTAGTTGTGGTGCCAGTTGTGGTAGGCCTAGTCGTTGTTAGCTTGGTTGTGGTTGTGGTCTGAGTTGTGGTGCTAGTTGTGGTAGGCCTAGTCGTTGTTGGCTTGGTTGTGGTTGTGGTCTGAGTTGTTGTCTGGGTTGTGGTTGGCTTAGTCGTTGTTGGCTTGGTTGTGGTTGTGGTCTGAGTTGTTGTCTGGGTTGTGGTTGGCTTAGTCGTTGTTGGCTGTGTAGTAGTTGTGGTGCTAGTTGTGGTAGGCCTAGTCGTTGTTGGTTTGGTTGTGGTTGTGGTCTGAGTTGTTGTCTGAGTTGTGGTTGGCTTAGTCGTTGTTGGCTTTGTCGTAGTTGTAGTTGTAGTTTTCGTAGTTGTGGGAGGAATAATAGGGCCAGTGGTTGTAGTAGTTGTAGTCTTTGTAGTGGTGGGAGGGATCACTGGACCCGTTGTAGTGGTAGTTGTAGTCTTTGTAGTTGTCGGAGGCACAACAGGGCCAGTGGTGGTGGTAGTGGTAGTAGTCCTTGGGGGAGGAATGATCGGGCCAGTGGTGGTTGTTGTCGTAGTCCTTGGGGGAGGGATAATTGGTCCCGTAGTTGTGGTGGTGGTAGTCCTTGGAGGAGGAATAACTGGGCCAGTGGTTGTTATAGTAGTGGTTCTCGGAGGAGGAATAATAGGCCCGGTAGTTGTCGTCGTAGTCCTAGGAGGAGGGATTACAGGACCAGTTGTGGTAGTGCGAGTAGTAGGTGGGGGGGCATAGCGATCAGATGTCGTAGTGGTCTGTTTCCAGAGCTGCTTGGGCGCTTGGAACTGAGCTGCGGAGGTACTCTGGACAGGATTGGCCGCAACATTCGACTTCTGGCCAGAGCCAGAGTCCTGGCTAGGCGCAGAAGCCTGGGCAGTATTCTGGTTTACAGCATTCTTAGCAGCCCTAGTAGCGGCAGCTTGAGGTGCAGACGAGGCGATATCATTCTGGTCAGAATCTCCAGATGTATCATCTTCCGATTGCGAAGAGCCAGCGGTCGCCTGGGCAGCAGCAGGGATATTCTGGGCCTTGTTTTGTTTGCTTTGCCTACCACTGCCTGAACCATTGTTCTCGGGCTGGGTGGTATCAGAGTTCGACTGACCAGAGGCACGCTGATTAGAATTGCTGCTGCCGTTGTCTGGACTGTCATCTTCTGAACTGGAGCCATCAGAGTTAGATTGCGCACCATTACGCTGACTATCACCATTGTTGCCACTGCTCTGAGTGTCATCCTCTGAGCTGCCGGAGTTGTTTGAACCTGTCTGAGAACCAGTGCGCTGAGTAGCGCGGCTGCTACCATTGTCCGGGGTATCATTCTCCGAATTGGAATCATCAGATTGAGGCTGAGCGACAGGAGCATTCTGAGAGGACTTCTTGTTGGCATTTCCAGAATTGCCGCTCTGAGAATTCGAAGCATCAGAATTAGGCTGAGCAGTAGAATTATCTTGGTCATCTCCCTGTCCGTTGTTGCCCGAACTGCTGCCCTGTGAGCCAGAGCCGTCAGACTGGGGTTGAGGGGCAGAATTCTGAGAAGACTTCCTGCTGGCACTGCCTGAACTACCGCCCTGTGAGCCGGAGTTATCAGACTGAGGCTGTGCAGTAGCATCATTCTGCGCGTTGTCCTGTCTGTTGCTGTTTGAACCACTGCCCTGTGATCCGGAGTCATCGGACTGAGGTTGAGATGAAGAAGCCTCCTGTCCGTTGTTCTTGTTGTTGCTTGACGTATCATCATCAGAACTGGAAGCGACAGATGTGGGCCGAGAAGGAGCATCAGGTTCAGCAGCCCTATTAACGAAGGCATGGGCCTCTTGGAAAGATGGGCCCGAGTATGCTCGAGGTACCTTACGGTCATCTCGAGGTTGCAGTCGACTAAAGTCCAAGACGCTGGCGTTAACCGCGCCAAAGGCAGCGACGGTGATGAGGAGGAGGCCTCTCATGTTTGAAGTATTCAACAAATACTATAGTGAATGATTTTGGGGTTCAAGAACAAGTGTCAACATGCAATTGAGAGGCGGGGATTCTTTATACCAAGACTTAGAAAATCGATTGATCCATTATTGCACTTCTTCCGCTTATCAACTACCCTCCCACACAGCTTCACACACACTTTTATGTATACGAAGACACACATGCATGTCCAAACCATCCATTGGTGGGCTAAAACTGGAAAGAAGCTATTGGATACGGGCAGCATGCATGCAATACAGTATCATGAGGTCATCTAGACATACCTAAACTGGACTGATAGGACGGACCGAGAGTGTCAGCTAGTTGGACAGTCTTGACAGCGTGCACAGACTTGTATAGCAGATCTCAATGCTCTGTTCCCATAACGGGTATTTCCAACGGCTTGACCGTTGCAATTACACTACTGGGTCGATCACAGGAACGAAAAAGGAAGGAGAAGGTGGTCTCGTGTGGCCGGTTGGTCGGCAATCTAGACTGTTGGTCCTCGTTTAGTCAACAAACGGTCTCATACGAGCTGCAGGAGAGACGTGTGTGGTGATGAAGCGGCTTGTTAGTTCTGCATTGGAGGTTCCAAACAGAAGATCGTGTCTTGGAATTAGCAGGCAAACGGACGGTGGACATAGGCTTTGTGTTCAAGATGGAGTTGCGTTGCGATAGCGTCCTAATGAGGATGGCACAATCTTGGACTAGCCGCTGGGCGGCATTAAGCACATGGTGGTAGACGCGTGCTCTCTGCAGGCCACCAACCCTAACCGCTTCCCCAACAATGAGGCTCTGTACTCAACTGGCGTACAGAAAGAAGGTTTCGCTCAGTATGAGACAGCATAATCCATTCCAACCATTCTGGATCAGATCAGTAATTGCCAAGCACTTTCGTCGCCATAGAGCTAACAAGGCAGATATCCCAATGATGTGATTAACGGGCAATGGCAGATTCTGTTAATTCCCTGCATTAGTTTCCCATAATAGTGATACGAGGTGCATTGAGGATGACAACGGGTTTTGTGGTGTCTTACTTTGCGTTTGTTGCCGGGTTTGCCGTTTCCTCACAACCAACGAGATGACTGCCCTGTTTTTCGCCTCAAAAGTAATTTTCTGGATCGGCATTTTGAAACCGAGTGTGCCAGTCCCAAGAGCCCGGTACGCGGCCTCGAGGCTTGTTTCTTACTGTTTCGTATTCAGAGCTTCATCACAATGGACAATTGAGTTAAGAATGAGGATCAAGTTTGCTCTCGGGGAACTCTTGGTTTTGGCACTTGCCGTACTGGGTCATTGCGGATCCCAAAGAGATCGGGGCTAACTGATATTACCAATGATTTTTACTCGGTGATGTCACTACCTAACCTATTCTATCAGGAGGGTCATCTGTAAGTGAGCAAGCATGTCTACACTAACTGTATCTGAATTAGTGTAGCTCCGGATTGCTGACGCATTCACGAGCCCCTCAATTGTCCCACGACCTGCGATAAAGATGTATATCGGACCTGTCTGATAAATCAGTGATCACGATCACTTCTCATCGGCACTGGAAGATGCCGAGCAATCAAATCACTAGACAGAATCCTGAGCAAGAATGTCACCGTCTGACAAGACGCAGAAAATGCTAAACTCCCGGTTTGCCGACACATTGGTTGGTGCCCTTCCAGAGAATCCACGAGCTTGCGAGATCGGCTATCAAGCATCAATATTCCTGAGGGCATTAATCAATAAGCAAGTAACCGTCCTGTCGTACAGCAAGCTGTTTATTATTTTAAGCTTAAGAAGAGGAAAGAAGCATTATAAAATTCCCGGGAGTTTATCTCCAACGGCTTTGGCTCGGACCTCTTGGAGGAATTCACGTCTTGTCACCATCGTACGAATGAACATGCAAGTAAAACGTCCTTGCATAAAAGACGCTGTTATCTCGCAATGTTACTTACTGCATTTTAGAAGGACTTGGCAGTGTTAACAGACCGTGGCTTGACCCAATGTTTGCTGCCACAGGCAATTGAGTTTGGAAGTGACCGAATTGTTACAATTGCGTACATTGTGGCTGAACACTTTCTAAAGTTCTACTTCCAGCGTCTCTCCTTCTTCCATTACTAATCCACTATACCACGTTGTGTGCCAACCTTAAATTATTAACGACTTGAAAATAGCTGTGATCCGAGAATGAGATCCTGGGATGCCAAGAAATAAGAAAGGCCTGCCTTCTTCGCCCTTCCAAACCATTCTAGGATGGGTATACAGGGGAGTTTGCTCAAACCACTGTCTGACTCCACCACGTCAGCGAACGATTTGACATAAGCTCGCTGGTGTGCTTTGTGTTCCAAGATGCGAAGTCCTTCTTTAGTCTGAGAATTGAGTGCAGTCTTGTGAATAGCCTCAACGACCTCATTGACGGGCATGACATCCACGAAGCCGCCTACTCCGTCAAAAGACGGCCGACACCCGAGCAGTTTGACAATTTGTATAAGCTCGTTGAGAATTGAAATGTCTTCCTCCTCTGATTGCTGCACTGACTCGCACGCCACAGGACGGTGGCTGAAAACGGGAAGGTTAATTGAGTCAGCACCTTGTTTTAGGAAAACCTCTGACGCCCATTTGGTAGCCACATAACCGTCACCGCCATCCGCCGGAGGCGTTAATCCGTTATCGTACTTGGCAACAGCGCCGGATGACAGGAAGTGCAAAGGAATGGCTCGACCTGAAAAAACGATGAACTTGACGAGCTCCTTTGTTGAGTCTAGGTTGTCGGCCTTCAGAGCTTCGTATCTGTCCCAGAAAGATCGATTGGCCGCGCAGTGAATTATAACATCCACTTCTGTTGCAAGTTGAGAGTATGTTGATTCTGGTAAGCCGAGCTTGTGCTGGGCAAGATCACTTTGGAGGACCTTGACTTTGCTACTAGGATCATCCACCACCTGGTGATCCAAACTGCGGCACAGACAATGGACTCGCGCCACACGATGATCTTTAAGCAAGTTAAAGAGGAGGTGGCGGCCAAGGTAGCCCGACGACCCGGTCAGCAGAACATTAATATCGGTGCTTTTGCCAGCGGCACGGAGTGGTGTTGTAAGCTGAAGATCTTTGGGGAACTTCGTTTCCTCATCCCAGTGGATGATATTGACAGGGCCGCAGTCCTCAAGAACCCCTGCCATGGCACCGAGAGTGCTTGATCCCATGAGTGTCACGAGCTTAGGTGCTGTCCACAAGACCTGTCTTAGCAAGGCTTGAAGCTTCACTAGAAGAATTGAGTTGCCTCCGATGAGGAAAAAGTCCGACTCGTGGGTGAGAGTACCAGGGTCCAGCGGCAGAATGCGGCGCCAGAGCTCGCTCAGCCTCTGCTCAGAGGCTGTCAGACTCGTGGAGATTTCCGACTGAGTTATCTGAACGGGAATATCCTGAATTGCCTTTCTGTCGATTTTGAGATGGGCGGTTCTTGGTATGTCTGTCAGTACCTGGAATGCTGATGGACGCATGTAAGGCGGAAGTGGGAGCGTTTGTCTGAGTGATTTCATGACGCCTTCTCGATCTCTCTCGGGGAAGTCGGGGGCAAAGACAACATGGGCTGCCAGATAGCGGCCTTCCTCGGCCCCTCTTACGGTAACGACGGCATGGGAGAGAGCGCCGGCAGAGTGGCTAACAACCGTTTTCTCAACCTCATCCAGCTCAACACGGAAACCGCGCAGTTTGATCATTCGGTTTCCCTCCAGGCGGCCATCGCAGAATAGCAGCCCATCTTGGCATAGTCGACCCCGATCGCCACTACGGTACACGGCTCCTGAGGTGCCAAAGAACGTGTCAGGTAGAAATCTATCCCGAGTAGACTCGGGCATATTGAGGTATCCAGACACAATACACGGGCCACCAAGAACAATCTCGCCCTGGACACCAAGAGGCACCGGTTGCATGTTATCATCAACGATGCAAACCGCAAAGCCGGGCAATGGATATCCTGCAGGCAAAGGGTCCGGAAGGTCAGGGTCCGTATACTGGAGATCGATCCTGTGTGAGAGAATTGTAGTCTCAGCTGGTCCATATCCATTGAAAACATGAAGATTTGTCAACTTCAGAGTACCAAACTCACGGGCAAGTTTGTGGCTCATCGCCTCACCGCCAGAGAATGCGTATTTCCATGACGTGCATTGTCGTAGAGTTTCAGCACTATATCGAAGCCAAAGATCATATTCCGAAGGAGTGGCAGTTGTGTAGGTCACGGACTCCTCTATCATGATTTTGCTGATCTCGTCTGGATCCCCCCTCTTGCTGGCAGGCACAACGTAGAGGCATCCACCGTTAGTCAGAGCGGCCATGGTTTGATCAAGGGAGAAATCGAAACTGAATGGACTCTGCTGAAGCACCACGAGATGATCATCAGCCCTCGCAAACGTCTTGCTTGACACTTCGGCATAAGCCAGGAGGTTGGTGTGCGTCATCATGAGACCCTTTGGCTCACCAGTAGAACCGCTAGTGAAGAGGATGACAGCGAGGCATCCAGCCTTAGCATTATTGGTCTCAGTAGACCCTTGAGAAATCCTCTCATTGAGACTAGAGAGCTGGAGTTTGGTGACGAACTTGGCATCTATCAGTTCGACTTTCTCATCCGTAGTGTCATCCGTGATAATGACAGAAGGTCGGGATGCCTTGACAATACTGGCCAAGCGAGGAATGGAATTGCGGAGATCGAGAGGAACATAGACTGCTCCAGCTTTGAAGATTGCAAGCAGAGAGCAGATCCAGTCAGTAGAAGGCTCTTGGAATACACCAACGACCGTGCCTTGAACTGTTCCAGCGTCTATCAGTGCCTTGGAGATAGCATCGATACGGTTACCCATTTGTGCGTAGGTCAGCACATTTCCGTTGCCATCCTTCAGAGCAATATTGTCGGGATTATCCTGGATCACTTGGTCGATCTGGTGACTGACGGTTGGCTGCCACTTAGATTCATAATCGGGTGCTGAGAATAAAGGTTAGATAATTTTGATGTAGCGCAAGTTTTATCCTGACTACTTACCCTTGCCAGCGTCAACGGCAACCTGAAGATCATATTCAGACCAGGCAGGAGCCGCATCAACAGCCTTGTCACTGCCGCGAATCGTGTACTCAAGCACGCTCAGGTAAGAACGAAGAAGAACTTGAGTATGCTCCTCAGAGTAAAGTTGTTTCTGCAGCCTCAAGCTTAGAAGTGTATCGGTGTTGATATTCTCTGTTACCTCCAAGGCAACATCATACCCAGTGCCGGCATTGCACCATTTCTCGTCACTGAGTTTACAGCCACCCCAGGAAGATCGCTCTTGGACTACTTGCCTGTAGTCCATGAAGGCTTGGAAGATGGGAGTGTGCTTGTCGGATCTTGGAACATTCAACTCTCGAAGCAGCACGTCGAAGGGAACTTGCGAATGCTGCAAGGCGCCATATGTTGCGTCGCGGGCAGATTGGATGGCCGAGCTTACTCGTGAGCGCGGCTTGCCTCGTTGGAAGCGAAGTGGGAGAAGATTCAAAAAGAAGCCAAGACTGCCCATGAACTTCTTATCGCTGCGATTCGCATCTGCAATTCCGATGAACAACTCCTCGGTATCGGGAAGCAGGGAGAACAGAAGAATCTTCAAAGCAGCCAGGTAAACATGGAACGAAGTAGAACGATTTGCGCGGGCAAGCTGTCGGACCTTTGCTGAGACGTCAGGTGCAATGCTCAACTTGGCTTCATGCTGCGAATATTCGTTGGCAAACTGTCTTGAAGCTGTGACTGCAAAAGGGAAAAGTCTAATCGGTGCAAACTCATTGGGAAAGTTCTGACGATAATACTCAATGGACTTGAGAAGGTCGCCATCCTCATACACCTTTCGCTGTTGGAGTGCAAAGGTGCGGTATTGAGATTCAACCGGAAGGGGCGGAAGTCGGTGGTTGATATAGGCAGACTCGAGGTCCTTGAAGAACACGCTGAAGCTGTATCCATCTAGGTAGATGTGGTGCATGCCAGACAGGAGGAAGTGCACTTGATCAGAAAGTCGAAGTAAAATGATCTTAACTCCTTCTCCACTACTCAAGTCCCAGTCCTCTTCATGCAGACGCTTCAATTCTGTCTCGGCTTCCTTTTCATCAGCGATGGTCTTAGTCATCAGCTTCATTGTAGGAGGATTAATTCCTTGCATCGGCGTTCTCTCATCTCTATCTTCAGACCAGAAGAATCGAGTCCTCAGAATCTCATGACGCTCCGCGACAAGCTGCACTGCCTTCTCCAAAGGTTGCGTACGGATCGGGCCCGTAAGCTTCAGCATAACCGCCATGTTAAACGCCTTCTTGTTGACTAGGTAGTCATTGAGAAACCAGAAGCCGGCTTGACCGTATGACATGATGCTGGACAGCTCGTTAGGAAATGTTCTTGGGGGAGCAAGGATGTCCGTACTGTTTGGAGCATCATCTGACTTGTCAGGAGGGCTTGAGTCTTGACGGTCCCAAGACGTCAAGGGAGTGCCGATGGGTGAGTGGGACGAGTCAGAGCCTGCGTATGGCTTGTCTTGGTCGCTTGTTCCTTGAGAGCTTTCTGGGGGTGTTACCCTGGTCGGGGTTTGAGGTATGACAGTGGTGGGCTTCGCTGCCTGTGCGTTGCCGGCTTCAAGCGATGACACATCGAGAATGGAGGGAGACAGAAGATCAAGAGACTCATCGACCAGGTCTGGAACCGACATGCCGCCAAGGATTTTGAGCACAGGAATATCAACGTCTAGTTCTTTGATGAACCAGGAACGAACCTCGACTGCCATCAAAGAGTCGACACCTTGCTCAACAAGAGTAACCTTTTCGTTGATTACCTCATCAGGACCAACTGCCAAGACTCTCCGAAGTCTAACGATGAAAGATTCTTGAAAATGTTAGTAACTGTTTCCATTCATAGAGTGCCTGGTAAATACCTTTGATGATGGCAACAGCATCTGCTCTGGTCTTGACATCGGCAAGTTGTACTCTCACCGGCACAGTAGATGTCTTTCCAGTGTATGCCTGAGTATCCAGCCTCTCCATAAGGAAATGCCCGAATTTAACATCCTTCAGATACTGGTCGCTCGCTTGAGCATCTGTATAGATGGGTGTGACGCCTGTCACAAGCTCGCAGACCTCATGGCAGTCTGGTCGACCAAGTACGATAGCTTCAGCAAAGAGTTTCTGAAGATCCTGCTCCGACATTGGCTTGTAACCCATTTTGATGAAGGTGTCTTCACTGAGGTCTTCAGCCCTCTCAACATATCCAAGACCAATAATTGAGCTGATGTCGATAGATGAAGCAGCAACGCCCCGTTTCTTACGTTGTGCTGCAAGGGCGTTCATGTACATGTTGCTTGCGATGTAATTGCTTTGCCCACTGTTACCCATGACGGCGGTGGTGGAAGAGAAGAAGATGAAGAAGTCCAATGGTGTGTCGTAGAACATTTCATCGAGTAGTTGGGAACCGAGAACCTTGGGGTTGAGGACCTTCATGAAGTCTTCATAAGGCATATTCTCGAACAACGCATCTCGAAGCACCATGGCACCATTCACCACACCAGCAATAGGCGGTAACGTCTTTTTGATGCTTTCAAGGCATGCTTCGATTGAAGTGCGGTCGGTGACATCCCTGGATGATATTGTTAGCAAGGTTTACTGAGTAACGGGACATTTGCACTTACATAGGAAGAGCCTTGACTGTAGCTCCAGTTTCTGTAAAAGAGTCAAGGAAGTGTTCAGAGACGTTGGGTCGTCGACTAGTGAGCACGATACTTCTAGCACCTTGCTCCACCATCCACTTGCAGAGAGATTGGCCCAGTTCTCCAGTCAAACCCACAAGGAGGAATGTCTTGTCAGCTCGGAAGATTCTTCCATCATCGATGGGATGAACCGAAGCTTGGATTGGCATGTCTGTGCAGTCCAGGATAGCAAAGCGAACTTGATCGACGATGGGGCTGGAAGTCTCCTTCAGCGAGACCGAGTTGGTAGATGCAGTTGTGTTTACTTCAGAATTGACCTCTTCGAATGCTTTCTTGAGGGAGCTTGACACGTCTGTCTCAAACGCCGACTGCGGAACCACATTGCGTAGCCCAAAGAGATGCGAAGAATCGATAGTCTCGCAATCCCGAGGGAGACACATAGAAATGACCTTGCTAGTTTCATTCTTGTCAGAGTCTTGTGACAAATTGATGAATTTGCTAGCAGACTTCGGTAGCGACGCCTTGATAACACGCAGCGGTGATCTGCGATCGATGTATCGCGCACCGAGCTTGCTCATGGCTTCATCGGAAGAAGTGTAGAAGGTAGCGATGGATGCTGTCTTCGCAAGCTTGTCCAATGCAACCCTGATGTGAGGCGGTGTATCGTGAACCACAAGCGTTTCGCCCTTCGCAAGACGCTCCAAAATACTAGAGGCGATAAGGACTGCTGAGACTGCGGTGAGAGTCTTGGCTGGATCGAGCTTGTCCAGAGGGATGCACCATTCTGTTGGGATAGAGATAGGTGACTCGGCGATGTGTGTAACAGCGACAACTGGTTCGTTGGATGTTGTATCAACACCAGCACAAGTCATGACACTAACTCCAGGAGCTATGTTGACTGTCGCCGGCGAAAGGTGAGTAATTTGAATGGTTCTGGTGCTTATACCAGAGAAGGGCAGTTCCTGCGTAATTCGCAGGGGCGAAGCATGCTGAATCTCCCACTTCCCTTCACATTCCGCAAAGACGACCCGGTCAGTTTTCGTATCTGCCTGTTTGATGACCTTCCGGCGCTCAGCATTGTATCTTGCGTTTCCAGCCTCATAGGGATAAAGTCTTGGAATAATAGCCGTTTCCTCTTCGATATAGATCTCAGGTTCTAGTGACCAGAGCAGCTCATCCGAGCGAAGTTCCTTGGACCATTTATCCAGTATCTCCAGCCGTAACAAGTGATCCACAATCAGTTCTGGGCATCGATCGGAGATCTGCTTGATGTCTAGAGCTTGGAGGGTGATATTGGGATACTCGAAGCGCATGCAACGTCCCACTCCTGTGGTCATGTAAGAGTGAGGATTTTCAGCTCTGGCACCAGAGGTAATCCAGAGGATACATCCGCCTTGTTTCCAAAGGATCTTCAGAGCGTCCAGTTTTCCACATGTCATATTGGTGAACAGTGGTTCGTCGAGTTCGGTTAGGGAGAGAACAGTGCAGGACTCGGGGAGACCAGTCTCGTTGATCTCTTCGATAGAACTGAAGCGGGAAATGCTGGTGTATCTGGAAGAAAGGCGGCGAGAGATTTGATCACACATCCGATGGACCTTCAGTGTTTGTCCACCAATAATTGCAAGCTGGGTGGACTTGGTCGCTGGAAGTGTCGCAAGATGGTCGATGGGAGATCGCAAGATCTCAATTCGTTCATCGAGGGCTTGGGCACAGAAGACATGTCCAGGAAGGATCTTGTGGACAGGCGGTGTCGTCGTATCAATTCCACCGAAGCCACACTTGGAGAGAAGAGAGTCCCATTGAGGCAGTGTTAAAGTAGGACCCCATCGTCGTCCATGTTCAGCACCAAGCCACCAACCAGGCAAACTACCCATGGGCAGTCCAACTCGTAGACAGTCATTGTTGACCGTCTCAAGGATAATTAGGAAACCTCCAGGCTTTAGGAAGCTTCTCACATGCTTCATCATATCCTCAAGCTCCAGTGTCGCATGAAGTACATTTGAGGCGATGACAAGGTCATATGCCCCCTCGGTAAATCCTTGAGAGGCAGGACTGATGTTCATGTCAAAGGTCTTGAAGATCATTCTATCCGCGTAATCCTTGAAGCGGTCTTGTGCCATGTCGAAGAAACCGCCAGAGACATCAGTGTAGGTGTAGGTTGAGAATGCCGAGCCTAGTCGTGGCAGAATCTCTCGTGTTGATCCACCAGTTCCAGCGCCTGCATAATGTTAGTGTCCAGTTCCATATCAATATCTCAATATCACAATACTCACCAATCTCCAGGATGTTCATTCGCGGATAACGGTGGGCTATTTGAGCTGTCATGTGCGCAATGTATTGGTTCACAAGGTTCAGACCAAAGCCCTGCTCATAAACATCTTGCAGCATGCCATCCTTGGTCATGTGCTCGAGAATGTTGCCAGAGTCTCGAATGACTTGAGGGAGGTTCTCGCCTACAGACTCAAGAAGACGAATATCCACGCGTTCGTAATGCTTCTTCAGAAGTTGCTGAATGTCACCATGCGTGTCATTCTGAGCACTCGCAGGAATGTGAGGGTTGCCGCCATTGGATACCTGAGGAACGACATAAGCAGCCCAATCCACAAGGTGACGGTAGTGAAGTAGGGTGTTAGCCTTCTCCCCTGGTGTGATAGTCTCAACCAAGCGACGCAAGTAATAGAAGGCAATTCGTTCGCAGTCCAGAGCCATCTTGTAGTCCTCTGGTTTGAAGCTGTACTCAGCAGCAGTCAACTCGCCGTCTGGGCCGGCCAGCCTATAGTCGAACCGTGAGAAGAGGACAGCGTCATTTGCTGGTGTTGCTGGAGAGAAAGGGACGAGCTCCATGCCTTCGATCTGAAGGAAGGTATCTCCGGTCTCTTCTGAAAGCAAGTTCAACTCAACCAACACCTTGGAAGCTTTCCTTTCCTCAATTGCAACGGACTGGTACGTGAAGCTGTTCTGCTTTCCGATACCTGCTGAAGTGAAGTATGGATTGATGGCAATCGATCGGAAACTCGTAGGAAGATGTAACGCCCACAGTCTCTCGTCGCCGGGACAGCAGAAAGCAGCAAACGTTGTCTGAAGCGAAGAGTCCAGCATTCCGGGATGCACCATAAGTTGATCTTCCCAGTTAGATCCGGATTGATCTTCAAGTGTTCCAGTGGCAAAGTTTGCTTTGCGACGGATGCTTGTAGTTCCACGGAACGGCCAGGAGTAGTTGTATCCGAGGCGCGCAAGGAAGTCATAGAATCTGTCCACAGACACTGGACGAAGATCAAAGTCGTCTACCGCAACGTTAGACAATTGGTCAGGTGTCGGGGTTCCCAATGAAGCCTTTATTTGAGCGGTTGCGTTGAGACCCATGGTTGCAGTATGGGTATGAGGGATGCCAGAGTAACAACAGAACTCGGCGTTTATCTCATTCTCAGACCGGCTGAGGATTCTAAGCTCGAACAAGGTCTCGACACTTGCATCTTCGTCAACGAATGCCAGGGCCCGGGTAATGTTCAGGTCCTCGATAGTGATTAGACCAAGGCTCGAAGGTTCTGCAAGTATCTTGATCGCTTCGACAGCCATGGAGATGTAGCCAGTAGCTGGGAAGATGATCTGTCCCTGAAGCTGATGGCCTTGGAGCCAGGGGATCTCCTTATGACTCAGGACATTTCGCCATTGGACTGAGTGCGATGTCTCGCGATCATGACAGCGTCTGCCGAGCAACGGATGGGGAGCTTCCTGGATGCTGTTGAACCAGCCAGATACTCTTGACATTGACATGAACTGTTTCGCATGGTCAAATGGATAGTTGGGAAGGTCTTGGATAAAAGATGGTCGGTCCTTGGAACCAGACACGACACTTTCAAACTTCTCAAAGGCGATCGATCCTGGACCTAGGTGCGTCCAGATGAAACCAAGAGCAGTGGAGAATTGTTGGACGTCGTCTTTTCCGCGAGCGATGACCCCAGTGTAAGGTGGGCGACCCTCTGAGATTGCTTCAATGGTGTCCAAAGCGGGGGTCTTGAGTGCTGGATGAGGACCAACTTCGATGGCTAGATCATATGGGCCACCTTCTTCCCAAGCCTGAGCAACAGCAGGCGAGAAGAGCACAGCGCTAGTCATGTTGTCGACCCAGTAACTTGTAGTGAGGCTATCTGCATGCATGATTTGATCACCGTGTACACTGGAATACCACTGTGTCTTGGTAGCAGTGGCAGTTTCAATACCGCATTTGTTCATCGCTTCAAGGTATGGTTGGGCACATGGAATGACGTGAGAAGAGTGATAGGCGGTGTCGACCTTGAGTTGGCGGGCAAATTTCCCTTCATCCTTGAAGATCTCGATAGCTTCAATGATAGCATCCTCGTCGCCGGACAGTGTAATGCTCGAGGGAGAGTTCTTGGCCGCAATTTGAATGCGTCCTTGGAAGGCTTCAAGCTCACAGAAGTCTGCTGCATCTTCGAAGGTTGTTCCGACAGCCATCACTGTAAAGGACGGTCAGTTTATTTCAGATGCTTGATGTGTGTAGATGACTTACTGGCGCCCTTGTGCCCATTGGGAGATTGGGCGAGCTTTGCATAGAGGCCTCTGTAATAAGCTACCCGGATTGCGTCTCTAGCAGCAAGCAGGCCTGCAGCGTATGCGGCTCCAATCTCGCCTAAGGGAACTGTCAGTCTTCAGATCTGTCAGATAACTGGGTGACTAACCGGAAGAATGCCCAACAACTGCAGATAACTGAATACCGGCTTGACTAAGCAGGTCAACAAGCACCACCTGAACTGCAGTGCACAAAGGCTGAGAAATAGCCGCCTCAGCAACACGAGAGCTGTCAGCATCTGCAAGAATCATCTCTTTCAAAGTCCAAGTCGGGCGATCATCAGCAGGCAGACTTGACAGTGCGTCGTCGAGTTCAGCGAGTCTCTTGGACGCAAAGGGCGACTCCTCGAGAAGCCTGGCTCCCATTCTCGGCCATTGCGTTCCTTGACCGGTGAAGATACCAAGAATCTTAGGTGATGACTTGCTCAGCTGACGAGTGTTGATACTGCTTGATTGTTCTCCATCGACAATCGCATCAAGTTGCTTGGATGCATTTTCAGCGGTAGTTGCAGTGATGGCTACACGATAGGCCAGAGTTGAGCGTCTTGTCTGAAGGCTGTAGGCCAGATCCTTGAGAGGGATTTGTGGGTTCAACTTGAGGTGCTCCGAATAAGACATCAGCAAAAATCGGAGAGATGGCTCAGATGAGGCGGAGAAAGTCAATGGACTGAATAAAGTCCCAGAGACACGGGCAGCAGCATTGGGCTCATAGGCCTCAATAATTGCATGGGCATTAGTACCACCAAATCCTGCAGAACTGGTCAGTAATTATGCCACCATCAGTATTCATATTGTGTCCATACCGAAGCTATTGATGCTAGCTCGTCGAGGCTGACCAGAGCGCGTTTCGGGCCACTCAAGGGCTGATGTCGGCACCTCCAGGTTCTTATAGAACGGTGCAACCTTGGGATTCAGAACATCGAGATGCATATTAGGCGGAATGACCTTGTTCTGGATCGCCAAGGAGGTTCCAATAAGACTTGCAAGACCGGCTGTACCCTCAGTATGGCCGATGATCGTCTTGATGGACCCGACATAGAGCTTGTCGTCCTTACTCAGGTTATCTGGTGAGTAGAACGCTCGAGAGATGGCCTCGGCTTCCCTGGGGTCGCCCGCAGGAGTTCCCGTTCCATGTGCATGGAAGAATTGAGGTCTGTCTTCTGCCTTGTTAATGTCGAGACCAGCTCGAGCATACGTGTTTCGAATCAGGTCAGCTTGGGCAGTAGCGCTGGGCATGGTCAACCCGGGAGTTCGACCGTCTTGATTGACTCCGGTGGCGCGAATGATGCAGTCAATATGGTCATTGTCTCGGATGGCAGCACTGAGAGGTTTCAGGACTACGGCGGCAATGCCCTCTCCACGGGCGTAGCCATCAACGTCCTGATCCCACATCTTGGACCTACCTGAAGGTGAAAGCATGGAAAGTTTGCTTTCAGCAACGTACATGCCTATTGATAATATTGTTAGTAACTTCCTTGATATTCGCAAAGACCATCGATTCTTACCAGGAGTCAAAATAAGATTAGCTCCAGCCGCAATGGCAACTTCGGATTCTCCACTTCTCAGTGTCTGAATAGCTTGATGAACAGCTACCAAGCTTGAAGAGCAGGCAGTATCAATAGTCATCGAAGGGCCATGCCAGTCGAAAAAGTACGAGATTCGGTTTGACATGATACTCCGGGCCATACCAGTAGCACCATACCGGGGAAATACCTCTAAGTCCCTGGTGATGATACCACTCCAGTCGTCACACATAACACCGACATAGACGGCTGTAGGTGATCCGCGAAGCCCTTCAATGGTCTGCCCAGCTGAACAGAGACCTTGGTAGACGACTTCCATCAATAGCCTCTGTTGAGGATCGATCGCTTCGGCCTCGCCTGGCTGGATGTTGAAGAAATTGTTATCGAAGCTTGATGGGTCTTCACTCAGAAAGTACGAGTGTCGAACATTGGCGGTGCCATGATGTGTGGCATCAGCATGATAGAATGCATCTGCATTGTACCGTTCTGGTGGTACTTTGCTGAGGAGGTCTCGTGGTTCTTTGAGAAGCTCCCAGAGCTTGGAAGGGGAATCAGAGCCACCGGGAAACCGGCAGGCACTTCCAATCACGGCGATGGGTTCAGAGGCGTCCATTGTCAAGTAAGCTGCAATGGGACGGTAATAGAATCTGCAATAGACAATGTTGAAATTGACGAATAATTCGTTGTTGAGGTTTGGCTTGGCTTGGAAGGAGAGATAGCGTTTTCACATTCAGATATCTAGATATGTTATGAAGACAACAAGTACACGCCTGGCTCAATCAGCCGGAGTTCTTCGGTTTGGTCAATGAACCAGTAAAACAACAATTTGTAACTGATGATAACGGCTTTCATCCTGATAGGTGCCATGAACTTTTCCGACTATCGCAAGTTCAATCGCGATGCAGAATCAGCATTCGGATAAATTCGGTCGGTGCTGATCTGGACCAGATGCAATGTGTAAGCTGCAGGATCGGACCTTTGCGGGAATCCTTCTCAGGTGCCGAGTCTACCGTTCAGAGCCAGCGTAAGAAGAGGAGAAGTCTGGGTCGATTCAA
Source organism: Fusarium multiceps (assembly GCA_028416715.1). NCBI lineage: Eukaryota > Fungi > Ascomycota > Sordariomycetes > Hypocreales > Nectriaceae > Fusarium > Fusarium multiceps. The sequence continues at coordinate 124,644 of JAQPZZ010000060.1, read as the reverse complement.
TTCTCGGTATTTTCTTTCATGTCAATCATTCGAACATCCCATACCCGAGTAGCGCATACCTTCCTCGTCATTGTCAGCTCTACGTTCTACCAACCAGCACCATGTCCAACGTCACAGTCTCTGTCTTTACATTGGACAAGTCCATTTCCGAAGAACCTGTACTTCCGTCATCCTTTATTCCCAGCTCTGGCAATGTCTTTCCAAAATTCACTTCAGCTATTCCCAAAACAGCATGGGAGCTTTGGTACTTTGACGGCATTTCCAAAGATGACAAATCCTCTATTGTCATTGGAGTCACCAGGAATGCTGAAGGTCTCAAGCACGGCGGGTTCAAAGTCCAGGTCTTTGTGATCTGGGCTGATGAACGAACCTGGCATAGGGATCTCTTCTTCCCAGAATCCGTTGTCAGTATTGACGAAAGCGGAGCCACAGAGGGCATCTGGAAAGACGCGACAAGCAGCAGCAGCATTTCGTTCTCTTGTGCTGGTGACTTATCCAAAGCATCGCTAGTATTTGATGTACCTGGCATTGTCCAGGGCGATATGCATTTGGAGGCTCTGCCAGGAGACACAGGTCTTGACACTGATGCTACACTGGGTCCTTCGGTATACTACGTGCGACCACTTGGTAGAGCCTCTGTCAAAGCGCAGCTATCTCTGTACTCCTCAGACGCGACGGCAGCTGAACAATTTATCTTGGGCACTTCAGCGAACGGCGGCATGGATCGCGTCTGGTCGCCTTTGAGCTGGCCCCAAGTGATGACTGAGTCATATTATCTTCGAGCTCAAGTTGGTCCTTATGCAATGCAGATAATGCGCATCTTCCCACCAAAGGGAAGTGAGAACAGTGAGAACCAGCCATCCACTATGGCGCGACTCTACCGCGAAGGGCAGCTGATCTGTGCGCCTCAGCACGTTGTCACTCGCGACGACGCGTTGATTACCCATGACTCATTGATTCTGAGTAAGCAGAATACTTCTGACTCTGGAGACGCGGTCACTGGTGAATACCGTGACAAGAACACTGGCTACACTGTCGAGTTTGTGGGAAAGGGAAATGAAGAGCAGCGCTGGGGATTCCAGGTTCGTCATGAACGCATCATCTGGAACACTCCGACGAGCCGACCTGGACCCGATGCTACTGGTAACACGGGATTTGTGGAAAGACTTTATGGTGGAACGATCGGAGAATCTTACGAGGGGGTTGGGACAGGGGGACAATGCGAACTAAGCTGACTTGTCCTTATCGTAATCACTTATCTTATCTTCTGGTATCTTATCAGTGGCGTAGCCCCTGTAGTCAGCAAATAACAGTTTTTGATTGGCCACTCTTGAGTTTTGTTTAAATTCAGTCAACACCCAGTTTTCATATTCAATTCGTACAGATATCCTCATGAGGTTCCGGCTTCATAACAATACGCAGGTCATATTTGATCCTGAGACCAGTTTCTTACTATCATATCTAAAATTAGACCTCTTTGATTCACGTCCGTTTTACTTTTCGACGTGTGTATCTGATGTCTGTAGCAATTGCGTCGGGGTTTTTCGGGCGTTCGCTGAACATACCCTGTACCCATGTACCGGACATTTTCGGTGGTATCGCGAACTCGAGTTCGCGACAAGCAATTGTTAAGCAGCCAGGGAAAAGAAAGGTCCACGTCAATTTATTGTTCCCAGATCTCACAGAAAAGAATCACCAGTAAATATTGCACTCAAAGTTATCCATTATTTCAGTCATACTATAGACATATTCCAAGACACGGATTGCTCAGTCACTATGGTCCAACGCCAGCAAACTGCCCTTGTAGGGACTCATGATGGTGGAATCCGCCTATCATCAACCGAGACCATTCCCGACATCGCGGGCGACTCAGTTCTCATCAAAACCAAAGCTGTTTCAGTAAATCCAGTCGATACGAAAATGATTGGACCTTACGTCACACCTGGTGCTGTCGCGGGCTTTGACTTTGCCGGTGTTGTAGAGATGGTTGGGCCCGACGCGACAAAATGCGATATACGCGTCGGGGACCGCGTCTGCACAGCAATCATGGGGATGAACCCTCTAGACCCCACAGTGGGTGCATTTGCCGAGTATACAGCTGCCGTGGAATGGATCTTGCTCAAGATTCCACCCAGTCTTAGCTTTGAAGAGGGTGCTTCTTTGGGCATTAGCTTCATGACGACGGGGTTGGCTCTGTTCAAGAGTCTTGGACTTCCTGGCAATCCTCTCTCCCCTGCGACCGAGAAATTACCTGTCTTGGTTTACGGTGGCTCATCGGCTACTGGAACTGCAGCCATTCAGCTCGTCAGACTGGCAGGGTTCGCACCAATCACAACCTGTTCGCCCCGCAACTTCGAGCTGGTCAAATCATACGGCGCTAGTGCCGTGTTCGATTACAACGATCCAGACTGTATTTCAGACATCAAGAAGCACACCAAGAACAATATTCGGTATGCCTTGGATTGCATCTCTACCACTCAGAGTATGCAGTTCTGTTACCAGGCTATTGGCCGTGCAGGCGGAAAGTATACTGCTCTCGAGCCTTACTCGGAAGCAGTAGCTCGAACCCGGAAGATGGTCAAGCCTGATTGGATCATGGGACCGCAGATGCTAGGCAAAGAAATCCGCTGGCCGGAACCTCACTGGAGACCAGCCAATGCTGAAATGGGAGAGTTTGGAGTGTACTGGACTGCTGTATTGAACAAGCTTCTCGAAAATAATTTGATCAGACCTCATGCAATCGTTGTACGGGAAGGAGGACTGGAAAAGGTCTTGGACGGCATTGAAGATATCAGAGCTAAGAAGATATCGGGAAAGAAACTTGTATTCACTCTTTAATCTAGTAAAAGCTATGACAGCCTAGTGTGGCCTAATGATTTACTCTTGATACTCCTCTCGTTGCCCTATCTAAGTCATGTTTTTGACTAATTAAAAATCACCATACACTTAATATTTGGTGAGATGCATGGGGAATTGCAGTTCCACCAAACTCATACACAGAATGTTGAGACTTGATGAATATGACTTACACTTTGCAGCTAGCGGCGGACGTCATGCGTTCGGAGTTCGTCGGTGAAATTCGGTGATGTCATGCACGGAGCTCCGCTTCGGAGGTCGGGAGCGTTGCGGCTTGTTCTTCGGGAATAATATACAGCAGTCTAAGCCCCTTGTATGTGTGGTCTTCTAAGGATGATCACTAATGTATGCCAAATAACCATTCATAAATCAGGAAAAGAGAGGTATTGAGCGCCTCAAACCGGTGAAACCTTCTGACCCCGCCATATTCACAGTCTACCTTACGTCCAAGATTCCCATCATGTCATCTATCCTTTCGCGTTACCCAGAAGCAGAAACTCCCGTACACGGGTACTTCTACTCTATGGTAGAGTTAGCCGTGGTAAGAGTATTTGTCCAACACGAGATATTCGATGCCATTGCCGATGATGGCACCCCAATTGAGGAATTGGCCACCAAGACGGGCATGGAAATGAACCTTCTCGAGAGACTCTCCAATTTCCTGACCGTATCTAAAGTTCTCTCATCCCCAAAGCCCGGCTTCATAGGACTGCCAGCCGAGACAAAGATGTTTCAACAGAGAAGGGCCAAGCTCTTTTACTCGCACATCTTTGATGCCTTTATGGGCAGTGCAGTCAAGTGGCCTCAGTATTTACAGACCAATGGACTTGCTGAGCCGCAGAAGTCTAATCGCTCCCCATTCGGACTGGGCGCTGGTTATCCTGACAAGTCCTTTTATGATGTGCTTGACATGATGCCTGAGCGCGCACAAGCTTTCAACAGCACCATGGCTATTGGACTGGGCGACATGCCGATCACAGGCATCTATGACTTTAGCTGGGTGGCAGCACACGCTGGTACTGATCCTAAGAGAACACTCATTGTCGACGTCGGTGGTGGCAAGGGACAAGCCATCAAGGCCATAATTGAAGAGACTCCGAGCATTCCAGCTTCGGCATGTGTGCTGCAGGACCTACCCAATGTGATCAAAGACACCCCGGAGGAGGATGGTATCCTCCGCAAGGTGCAGAAAGTCGGTTCCAGTTTCTTCGACAAACAATCAACTCGAGGTAAGTTTTCCGTCACCGTGAAAGTTATGACTGATGCCAATATCCCCAGGTGCTCTTGTATACTATATCCGTCGCGTGCTGAATGACTGGCCTGACGACGAGTGCGTTACCATCCTCAAGAACATCCGAGAGGCCTGTGCTTCGGACTCGAAGCTTCTCATCTCCGAGAACCTCCTTCCAGATGAGCCATCTCTTTCTCTTGCTGCTGCTGATCTATGGATGATGAACTTTGCGGGTAAGCGACGAAACGTAAGGATGTTCAATGACCTTGCATCCCGATCTGGTTTTGAAATCTCTTCGATTGCGAAGGATAAGATGTCTAACTCAGCTGTTATTGAGATGCTACCTGTACAGAGTTGAAGCTAACTAAAGTTTGGAGCCACTTGTGGATAGTATAGTCTCAGGTTATCAAGTAGTCTAGTAGCGTTCAAATCGAATAATTTAGCCGACGGTCTGTATCCGTCTGTTTAGACTTGGTAGAGACCATAGTGGGAGATCAGTGATAGGTTGAACTGAAATATGTATACCGTTATGTACCGCCCTGTAGACCTGTAACTATATGTACCTATCTAATGAGGATCTAGAATATCTAAGTCGTTCGCCCTGTCTTGAAAAGTACTCGAAGCATTTAAAGCTTCATCCTTTCCCTTATTAATGCCTTGAGTGACTTGACCTTAATTGAAAGTTGTCTAATCTCCTCGCAATCCTCCTCACTTGTGCCCTTGACAGTTGCTTTAAATACCGACTTTGCCAGGAAGTCAGTCCATAAAGAGGCGCGATTGAACACGTCACCTGATTCGGTCTCTTCCTCCTTGCCACATGTTTGTTGCCTTACGGCACTCAGTGACCTCGGTAGGCCAACAACGTCCTCCACGGACTGAAACGCATCTAGAAGAATCTGGACAGCGGTGTAGACCTTGGTGCATGTTTCGTCCGCGGAGGGCAATTCTCCGAGCTGCAAGCCGAGACCCCACCTAGGGGATGTATGGGAAGTCGGAGAGGTATAAGAATGCGGCAAATGACTCAAGTGACTCTCGAAATGCTCGAATACCAAACTGTAGAGCTTCGTAAGGGAGGTATAGCAACTGAGAACCAGTAGCATGGTTGGCATGTCGACGGCTGTAGCTACAGAGGAGTGTGTAGATGTGCTGAAGTCGGACCTCCCAGGACTTGTCCCTACAGTCGAAAGCAGTTCGCCATAGTCCAGGACATCTTCTAGCTCGAAGGATGAGATTCCATCTTGTCCATGGCTTTCAGAAGTGACGAACGATGAGGACTGCTTGTAATCCATAGTCTTGGACATCCAGATGCATTCGAGTATAGCAGTGAAGTCTTGTGACAAGCTCAGCACGCGACCGATTGGATAGCTTTTCAGCTGACTCGAGTCCGCTAGACTAGCCCAGAAGCTCTCTCCCAGACTTTTCGAGGTTTCGTGGATATTTGTCACGAGAGCAGACAGCTGCACGATAACGTGAGGAGCAGTGGTAGTCTGATCCGGATGTTCGGATACGTCAAATTGCCATTCTTGACTATTGATAGCAGAAAGGTCTGAGTGCGGCACCATTGGGGCGCTGCAGAAGTCGGTGGCCGAGAATTGCTGTTGGCTGTTGTACGTTGGCAGAGAAGATGGTGTAAGGTCAAACACATTTAAATCGTGGTTGGTTCCAAACTCTGCCCAAAGATCCCCATCACCCATGGATGGGCCACCATCAGATCCAATGCGTAACCCCTCCTCCACTTCCTGTCTGCCGACCCAGAGATCTGGTGAGACAGAAACCCTTCCAGGCACTATTGTTGATGCTTGCATAGAAGTAGTCTCTTGGCTATTGGTACCAGACTTGATATCTGCTTTTTTGACATTTGTGCTCCGCTTTGACTGGCTTCTATGTCCGAAGACGCAAGTGACTTGTGCACGAATGCATCTGGTGCATCGATTGGACCCAGAGCGGGAATTCTCTGGAGCCACAGTGCATTTGAGCTTGTGAGAGCGACATCGATCGCATGACGAACGAATCGATTGGTTGTTTTGGGTTGACATGTTGGTCGTTCACCCAAACTGTCGGTAACTTAGTAGTGGGAACTTCCGTTCTGTTTCAAACTTGCACGGACCTCGTACTCATGAAAGAAGAAAGCAACTGTTACAATTGAAAACGTCAATGTTACCAATTAGATCATGATGATCTGTTAAGTAACTGGAATGTAACAACGGCATGGATCCCTATATAATTGCTCCCAAGAAGGATTCAGAAGCGATCCTTGCCATTGCTGAGAACAGTCTCACGATTTGCCTTGTTGAGAAGGATTTTGGTCTGCAACGCAAGCAAGGGAGAATATGCACGGGTGTGGTGCAGCGCTTAGATTGTCTCCCCAGCTAGAACGTCAGGCCACTCCGCAATAGTCTAGACATCAGATGGACCGAAGCCTGGATCGGGACGCCGAGTGAGGGGTTTTCCATATGAGTGGTTACACGGCAGAACCGAAGCCTTGAAATACGCCGAAATACGCTTGTAAGGCGTAACTGAATTAAGGGACGAACAATCTGAGTGTTGAATGGAACCTTTAGCAATACATTACAATGACAGTATACATGCTTGGCATGTACTTGTTCAAGGAATTATTGACACAATTGATGAGTTTGGATTGATCGCTAATTTAAGCGAGACGAATCATTGAGGCAAATTGAACGGAGATGCCTTCCTGCAAAATTGCTAAGTTCGGCAGATGCAAGTGTGAGTAGCTATTCAACCATGTAAGCATGCCATCCAGGTTGATGGATGCAGCCATCACTTCCATAAGGGGATGCATTCGTCTCTCCCCGGATCCAATCAGACAGAAACAGCAGCTCTTTCGGATAATCCGGCAAATGATGACCCGTTCAGCCATAAACAATCGGGTTGGATGTGCCGCAGGTTAGCGTGTGCATTATCTTGCTTCGCAGGCCATTACCCCTGGTATTCTGGGCGAATGAGCTTGGCAATGGTTGAGTCAAGCAGGTAACTCCATCTTAGCACTGGTTAAATACGCTGCTGCACTTGCATCATATCATTCAGCTCTTGCCATTCTTTTGGCTACTTAGAATGACACACATCGAGATGCAAGCAAGGAACTTGCGAAGTGGATCCGCAGTACTGTTGGTAAGAATAGAAGACCAGGGTACTTTGGTCTGGATAACGCAACATCATCTGATAGGCTCTATCTCTACGCGAACTGGGAGCCTGGCAAACAATGAGGTAAAATATTTCTGTCACTGACCCGCGCGCTATGATATGTCTTAGAAATGCAGTATTTTCCCGTCAGACTTAAGCCCTATCGCGAATCTCTCCGCCAAACGATAACATCCAGCATGAACTTACGTGAGAGTCTGATCACCTAATAATGGGTGGCCTCGCTTCATAATGCAGTATCATGGTGAGTTCAGGCGGTTTGAAGGCTTGGCAAATGCCGTCTGTCTCGGTTGCACCCCATTCATCATATCGCTATTTCGGGACGGGCCGTTTGCCAACCTGTCCTTAGCGTCTCGCGGATACGGCTTATGAACTTGCTAATTAGCCTTGGATTTTCGTATCCAGCACCAGCCGCTAGCTTGAAACATTGTAACCCATACGCCGCAGACTCGCAGGGCTGAACTATATTGAATACGGACAACGTCAAGCGAGCTAGCTATAGCCAGCAAGTGCAATCAATTTCAGTTAGAATAATAACAATGCGGAACTCGGCAATCGAAATGGACGCGGAGAAGTAATTTGTATCATTGACATGTGTATTATATCTTACTGCAAGTTCCAAGGCCAGTTCAAAGACCCCATCGCATCTGCTGTCTCTGCATGTCATCTGTTAGCCTCTGAATAACACGGGGTCCTGGTAGCCACTGTGACTGACCGTCCATCTCTTGCCACTCAGCTGTTGGGGTAATCATGGGCGCTGAAATAAGATCATCCGCAAAGGTTGCCCAGTTTGGCATCAGAGCGGAATTGAACATCGGGAATTGAGAGTCGGGTCCACTTGGAGTCTCTTATACCTCACATGTTAGCGCCTTTGGTCCTGAAGAAACAGATACCCCTGTACAGAGTGACCTACCTTGGCTATAGTCATTGGTTGTGGAAGGTGGATATGTAGATTGCAACCCAAAGACAAGGCCAGATTCCCCCGCGGCATCTGCGCTTGGCGTATTGACCCTGCCCAAGATAACTGCCAAGGCTCGCACAACTTTGCGGGCTTCTTTGGAAGAGTTACTTGACTGGAGCCAAATGTCATGTGATCGTCTGAGAGACGTCATGATGGTCTCATCAAAGGAAGCAGATTCTGAAAGCTGTGGTGTTGCTCCACGGGCATGCTGTAGATAGTAACAGAGAATACTGGTGGCCAAGAGAAAGTCATGGTTCACTAGAGAAGACACCCTCCATCTCTCCTGGTATAGCTGACAGAAAGGTTGCGTCTCCTCTTGAAGCATGTGTTGGTAATCAAGAAGCTTGAGTGCTGAATCCAACACGATGCGTCTAGAGCTAGCAGACTGTGCAAGAGGTAAGAACATGTACTTCCTGTGAAGGACAATTTTGGCTCTGTAGAAGACAGTCTCCAAGATAACCTTCTGCATGATGTGCTGAGGAGAATCGGTGATATTGCGTGCCATGGAGTGCCACTTGAGACATTCTGGGATTGACTTGCGTGCTTGGTCAAGCTTGTCATCCATCTTCTGCACCTCTGTATAGGGATACGGTCTGACATCGGCGGAAAAGTCCCAGATGTATCCAATAGTTGTCATCAACCTTGCCTTGACAAGGCGATATAGGATAGGCGTAAGATCTGTATTGAGTCTTGACGGTGGCATCTCGACTGTAGCACTGTCAAAGTCGCTGTCTTGAAGGTTTGAAGGCTCTTGAGTATCAGTCTGCCAATGCTTGATCATGCGTGGTAGACCCATCTGGGCTGACAAACCAAGATCCATCTCGACGATAGTAGCCCAAATTCGTCTGCGCATTTCGGCAGTAAAAGGTGACAAGCCCTTGAAGTGCTTGGGGTCTCGATGATAACCCATGTGCAAGGCAAGTTGGACAGTATTGCCCATCAGGATCCATATTTCGATCTCTGCATCGTTGCTGAGAAATATCTCTGCTGCGATGTACAGCATGAGTGTCTCTAGAACGAAGGGTCCTCCCTTCGCGTAACTCCCGAGTACCAGGCACTGGGGAATCCTCAGTCTGAAGGTATCCACCATTTCTTGCAGTTCTCGCTCCATAGAAAGAACTGCTGGTGATTGGACGCCAGGATCAAGACGGGACTTTTCAAATTGAGTGGCTAGACACATAATGGTGAATAGTAAGCCCAACCAAATGGGTGATGTTGTTTGTGGATCTTCCCAAAACTCTTCATACTAATGGATGATATCAGCTATGGGTGGCTTAATGGCGTATCGCAAATCTAACATACCTCTTTCAGAAACTGGACGCTGTGTAACACAGCTATTGTATGATGTCAGCCCGCTGTTAATTACGAATAACATTTCGGGTACACTAACCTGGAGACATTTCGAAAGAATTAAAGTAGCGGGATACCAACCGATCGACTACCGAACGAGCAGGGATCGACGAGAGAATCTCATCTTTGTCAGCCGGCTTGGGGCATCCGTACAACAGCTGAGGTCCAGTGACCTGAGGACATGGAGGATCGACCCCCTGGCTATCAGAATGATGTGACTCTTCGTTATCGAGGTGGTCTTTGAGTTCGGCAATGCCATCAAGTACTGCAGCCCAATGTGCACTACCCACGTAATTGGCGCCGCCACCTGTTGACTGCATACTTCCATAATCCGCCGGCGAAACAGTGGCGCTTGCGGGCTCTTGATTGGTAGATGGAGCATGAGCTGCAGAGGGAGTTGGGTAGTCAGGGACGTGGGGTTGGCCACCGGGCGACGGGGTTACTCCGACTTGCTCTTGGTTGACATTGGCGGATGAATTCTGCATCAGATCATATACCAGGCTCTCAAGATGGCGGATGCGATCTTGGGTAGTGGTACGTGTCTGATGTGCCACACCGTTATTCGAAACTTTATCTGACGCATAGGTACACGACAGACCAAGTTCTCGCTGTGCACAGCTGCTACAGGGTCTTTGACGGTCACATCGAAGCCTGTTGGGGCGTCATGTCAGCACGTGGGGGTTTGAGCGGTAAAAGACAAAGAGTGATACAAACTTTCTCTTTCTGCAGAGATTGCACGATAACTGTGGCTTCTCCCTTGGCCTACTTGATGGTAGACGAGCTCTTCCCTGGGGTGTCTTGCCTGGACCCCACTCCATCGGACGGACGTCTTGGACCTGATCCGCCATGGATGAAAGGAATGGTCTAGGCTCAAAAGGGAAGCGAGCGTATGTCGGTAAGATGAACGCCGAGTAATCAGCGTCGCGAAAAGTCAAAAGTCGGAGAATTTTTCTACGTAAGAATGGAGAGACGAATTAAGGCTGTAAAGATAATCCCTCTGGTACGGTTTTTGTTGAAGCTGACTGCTTGTGCTTGTGCTTATGCAGGTCCCCACTAAACCCTCTGTAGAACCCCTGCCTGTCATTTCGGGGCCGACCTTTGGTTCCGCCCCGATCCTCCGTTCCGATCCTCCGTCGTGCATATCCGGGCCGATCCTCCACGCAACTCGCTCCCAGATAAGAAGGAGACGACACAATAAAGTCTACACCATAACATTAGGTTTTGTGAGCAGTATCGCACTTTATCTGTTGTGACAGCAGATCCCCACAGAATTACGAGTTGCCGCATGCAGTCTGCACACCTGTCACTGCATTTACGTCCAAATAACAAACACCTTCTAAGACAACATCAGCTTACATCAAACGACATCGGTAAGAATGGCGACAACAGATCCAGCTGTTGCGGCTCCGGATGATTCCCAGCTGGAGGCGGGAAGAGGAGACATTCGCGCCAATGTTGGTGATGCACTTGAGAAGCCTTCGTCTTCCACTGGAACAATGGTCGATGAGCCTACAGACCCAAACGTTGTCGATTGGGATGGACCACATGATCCCGAACATCCACTCAATTGGTCCAAGACTCAGAAAAACCTTCACCTAGTGATTGTCAGTTTATTCACGCTTGCAGCGTAAGTTTATCTCTTTTCACTGCTTTGACAATACGTTGCTAATGATCTGATCTAGAAATCTCGCGGCCACCATGTTCGCACCTGGAGCAGAAGAGCTGGCCACTGAATTCAGCATCACCAACTCCACCGTCACGGCCATGACTGTCAGCTTGTACGTGCTGGGATTTGCTCTTGGCCCACTTCTTCTCGCACCTCTGTCAGAACTTTATGGCCGTCTTGTAATTTACTACGGCTGCAATTTCGTATACGTCGCATTCACCATCGGCTGTGCTTTCAGCACAAATGTCGCCATGTTTTTGGTCTTCCGTATCATATGCGGCTGCGCTGCCTCAGGTCCGATGAGTATTGGAGGTGGTACGGTAGCAGACTTGTTTCCGCAAGAGGAGCGTGGCAAAGCCATGGCTTTGTTCACTGTAGGACCTTTACTTGGCCCTGTAAGCGTTTGCCTCGAATGTTGTGATTGCTGGTCTAACATGTCTTGCAGGTAATTGGTCCTATCATCGGAGGTTTTGTCTCTGAGAATGTCGGCTGGCGATGGACATTTCGCATCATCCTAATATTCGTAAGTCATAAATCTATGTACCAGTCTGACGATAGCTGTTGACAGTGTGAAACAGTCGGGATTAATCGGAGTCGCGACGGTGATTTTCATGCGCGAAACAAATTATACGGTCCTTCTCCAAAGAAAAGCCCAACGAGCTCGAAAGGAGACTGGAAACGATAAACTCGTCCCCAAGTTGACCCGCAACGAGACACCAAAACAAATGCTCGCCCGAGCTATCGTCCGCCCACTCAAGCTTCTCATCTTCTCTCCCATCGTCTTACTTATCTCGCTCTACACTGGTATCCTCTTCGGTCTCATCTTTCTACTCTTCACTACTTTCCCCTCCGTCTTCCAAGATGTATACGGCTTCAGTCCAGGCACTGCTGGACTGGCATATCTTGGATTGGGTATCGGCATGATATTGGGTTTGGTTCTGTTCTCGGTTCTTAGCGATAAGATGCTCAAGCAGAAGAGTGGTGCTGCCAGACCTGAGGATCGTCTTATTCTGATGAAGTGGTTGGGCCCAATTACGCCACTGGGTCTCTTCATCTATGGCTGGACGGCTAAGTATGCTGTCCACTGGATTGTACCAATAATCGGCACATTCGTCGTTGGATTCGGATCTCTCTTCGTCGTTATTCCTGGACAAATTTACCTTGTAGATGCTTTCGGAGCGGAGGCTGCTGCTTCGGCAATGGCTGCCAACCTGTTAGTCAGGTCTCCCTTCGGTGCCTTTCTGGATCTCACGGCGTCACCATTGTATGAGAGCCTTGGTCTCGGCTGGGGTAACAGTGTTCTCGGATTCATCTGTCTTCTGTTCACTCCGGTGCCATGGCTCTTCTACACTTATGGAGAAAGAATGCGGACTCACTTCAAGGTGGACCTGTGATTGTAGTAAGTCCCAGGTTGGTAATGGAGAATGAGAATGCTGGCCAAACAGCACGTTGGTCTGGCAGGCAAGTTGAGTCCATGCACAACGAGAGACGGTGACGGGACTTTTGTATTACACATTCATGTATTAATTTAGATTTCCTAGCCTACAAGGAAAGGGTTCCTTAAATTTAATAGACTTAGACTTCGACTTGACGTCTGACAAGTACTAAATATCCATCCACCTTTAGCTCCTCCTATGGTATCACCGGTGTTCGCTTTCTGCCTTTTTACTAAAATTCCTTCGGTACACAGCTCAATAGAAAGCGCATTACATTGCAAAGGATGAAATCTCGTCCCGCAATTAGATCACGTTCTCCTCGTCGTAATCGCGATCAGCACGTGCAGTCGGAGCTGTGTTATCCAAGTGCAACTCAGAGGCACGGATGTCGATCTTCTTGATAACCGCGCCCAACACAACCTTGAGAAGCTCGTCCTCGGACATTGCTGTACCATGTCCACTCCAAGTCACTGTGTCAACAATGTCTCGCGTTCCAGCCTCCTTGTGCAGTTCGTCGTCGAGATGCTGCAAAGTCTTCTGTCGCTCAAGATTGGGTCCACCCAGACGGAAGAGCTGGACACCAGCTTGATGGATGGGCGCCTTAGCCTCATCTAGAGCTCTGGCAGCTTCAATCAAAGGTGTCTTCATGTCGTCGTCGAACTGACCGGCTGTGAGAACAATAATGTTGAGAGCGGCCTTCTCCTCTCCGGCTGTGAACTTGTCGCAGTACCACTTGAGTAGACCTCCCAGTCTGGCACCCATGTTGCATTTGCCTCCCGGCTGAACCTTGTCGAAGATGCTGCCGACCTGCTTTCCCTTACTTGTGAGTAGCATGCTGCCGACAAAGCCACCGATGTGTGTGTAGCCTGACTTTCGAATTGACTGCACTCCAGGGATTTTGGCCAACATGCCACCAGGTCGGTGGTTGACAAAGTAAAGATCAACTCCATCTGGGTCGTGCTTTGCGCAGATGGGAGCAATACGCTCGATGAGTGTCTTGATCTCGGGCCAGTAAGGTTGCATGGCTTCAGAATCGTCGACGAGAAACATTGTGTCGAAACATCTTAGCTGTAGAAGGGTCTTCTCGTACTCATTCTCATCCATGGTTGGTGACGTGGGGGCTGACATGATGGTTGTGAAGAATTGGACCAAAGGTCAAGTCGATGTTTTGAATTGAAAGGGGGTTTATCTGAAACAAAAAAATGAGTTTACTGTCAAGTTACTTCATTGAATGCGGAATCTTGCGAAAGCCTATAAAGTCCCATTGAGGCGGTGAGGGAGCTTATGACGATTTTAGTGGAGATTGGTGGGAGAGAAATGCGGGACACGAATCCGTATACGAGCCAATGTCACTGTGGGTCTGTACAACCAACAGCTCAACAGATTCAGATTTGATGTAGATCTTTTTGTTGGTAGGGGAAGAATAAATGGAACATGAGTTTTATAGTTATATAAGAGTTTATAGTAATCTACAACTGATCCTTCATCACAGGTGTATGATCTAATGAAAGCTACTGACGGTACGAGTAACAGAGTCTCCAACATTCTAGGACTCCACAGAATCAATATCCAATTCCTCGGAACGTCGTCGAATAAGCAGCTTGGTTCGCAGATCAGGCATGAGGATCATTCCGAACGAAGCTGACCTAGGCACAGCATCCTTAGCGAGCTTCCAGTCATACTTCAAGAGCATGTGACAGAGTGCGATCTTGAGCTCATTGGCGGCAAAGAAACGTCCAGGGCATGCGTGATTGCCGAACCCAAAACCCAAGTGGTCAGAGCTAGGGCTAACAAGATGCGGGTGCGAGGTTTTGCCTTGCTCGGTCTCCTCTTTCTCTCTCATACGCAGGAACCGATAACCGTCGAATTGTTCTCCAGACTCATGCGAGTCAGCACTCCACATGTGCGAAGTGGAGCAGACGATCTTGGTTCCCTTCTTGATAACATCGCCGTTGGGAAGAGTAACATCCGCCATAGCCAGTCTTCTGAAGCTGCCTGTGTAACATGTTAAAGGCGTGAACTCAACATAAATATAGGAGGGTTATTTACCTAGAAGCGCCGGTCTGAGTCTTTGAGATTCCTTGAGAACACTGTCCATCAATTTCAAGTTAAGCAGAGCAGTCTTCTTCAGACCTTCAGTAGACAAAACGCGGACAATCTCTTCCCGAAGCGGTGCCAACAACTCAGGGTGCTGAGCAATTTTGAAAACAGTCTCCATAAGAAGATCGGTGGTGGTGTGGATAGCAACAAGGGACAGGTTCAGTTGAGCAACAGCCGGGTCATGCGTCGAGTATTCCTTTTCGAACCATTCGAAAGAATTGTCGTAAGGGCACGGTTCGCCCTTAGCCTTTGCTTCAGCCTTGATAGCGTTTCGACGTTCCAGTAACGGGTTAAGACAATTGCGAGCTGCATTCAGAGTCCTTCGCACTTCCTTGCAAGAGGGTAGAAAGTGATGAACAAACGGTCGAGACCATCGAGGATACATTCGTAGTTCGTCGCCAGTCTTGAACGACTGAACGGTGTAATCACCAGCAAGCTTTACCCACTCTTCATTTCGGCACAGTTCCTCGCCCATGAAGACACGTGATGACATGCGTGAGATGATACGAACGAAGGCAGGTTGGGGTTGAATCTCATGCCACTCTAAGATGTCACTGTGGTTAGCTTAAAGATATCCTTGTTGGTATTGTGACGAGATACGTACCTGGCGAATCAGAGATAACGGTGCGGAATGCTATAGATGCTTCCTCCGACAATGGTCCTGTAACTCTGTCTAAGGGTCAACAGTTAGCAATCGAACCACCAATTAGTAAAACAAAAACTAACTTAGAGCTTTCGTCAAGTACTTGATCACGACCTTGCTCAGATTGGGATCAGCATCAAATGGCTCAAAGCCGGGAATGTAACAGTGCGAGTCCTATTCAGTTAGTTACCACCAATCTAACCGATTCGTAATGATATCCTTACATCCTGAGCAGGAATGGTGAAATCCAAGTCTTTATGACTCTTCAGCGCATCGAGAAACTGAGGAGGAATAACAACGACTTCTCCCCAGTCCGTGTTGGCTCTGTAAGGCTGACCTTTGAACAAAGATTTGCCTTTCTCGAGGAGGTTTCTGCTATCGCTGATGAACTCTCTGACAACACGATTGGTCGAGATTTCGAAGGAACCCTTCGGATTTAAGAGTGGGTAATTTCCACCGCGGTCGAGAAGAGAGAGTTGTACAATGAAGAGTGTAAAAACAGTTATGCCGCAAAGGATAGCATACTGGGGATTCTCCAGAATGGTATCCAGCTTGGTCGACATGATGGCAGTTGTTGAGTTGCTTGGAGTAGAAGGATTTGAATGCTGGTTCATTCACATACATATTTATATTTCTATAAGGTGATCGTCAGAACCTAATCTGGTGGTGTTGAAGATCTTCACGCTAAACCGCCCGAGAGCCCGAACAGCAGGTATCGGGGATCAGTAGAGTCCCGAACCCGAGTGGGTCTTCAAATACCGAGAAGTATTGTTAGATATAATAATCATACAATTGGCTCATTGAGGTCTGAAACAGACGGGCCTTGGGGAATGCCCCGGTTTCAATGCAATGTAATGCAACAGGGTTGACTCATACGACAGAGCGAATAACCGATCAAGGAAAAGGATTGACGAGTCAAGATAAACGAATTTGCACCTGAATACGACTTTTCAACGGCTCGTATTCGGGTTGACTTGAAAATCGTTTCCAAGTTCTCATTACTGTACATATATTTCTGTGATATGACGCAGAGTCTCGCCAATGGCTGAGCCACTGTCCGTAACTGACACTACCTACTGGCGCTATGAAACCATCTCGCGAGTATATCAGCAAAAGACAGATAGACCTTGTTGCGCAAACCCCATGTGCTGTGGCGCTGTGTGTGCATAAAAACATGCACCGGCGTCTTCAAATTCCGAAATTAGCATTAACTGAATTATTCAGTCTACCTGACGTCAGTAAGTGATGTATCTAGCCTAACTTATTATCATATAAAGATGGATATCTTGTAAGGATAGTAGTTATGTTGTTCTTGATGTTCGACTTTGTCAAGGTAATGTGAATTTGAATTAGTGATACTATCAATAATACTTAGACATATTTATATAGCCGACTCCCATTTCTTATATCTAATCGTCTAATAGCAAAAGATATGATTTATACATCAAATTGACAGTGTCAACAATAGCTGTGTAGCAACAGAGGTTGTAGGTATTTAGAGTGCTATTGCTTCTAACCTGCAGTAGCTAACTCAGATCTGACTCCCGTTTGCCTTGAGAATATAGCAGCAGCGATTGGACTAGTAACCACAATAACATTTAGAAACCAAGAAATATCAGCTGTGTGAATGCAGAACAGGGTAGAAGCCAGCAAAATGGAAGCTAATGCAGGTCAGTGTTACAAAGTCCCTTATCCCCGAAACTCCGCAGAGGCCCACTCCGCGAAACGCCCACTCCGCCAATTAGCTCTTTCACTCACCCAGTGTATATAAAGAGTGACAGGCATATGCTGCAATGACCCCATGACAATCCATCCTTTTGCATAAACGAATCGGTCATGGGAAAAGTCGCTGTTGCTGGAGGCTCATCTGGCCTGGGCCGTACAATGGTTAATGCCCTCCGAGAGGCAAAGGCTCACGATTTCATCATCCTATCACGGACGGCGACCTCTTCTGACAGTCGGGCTGTGTCTTACTCTGACACAGATGCGTTAGTGCATCTTCTCGAGTCTGAGCAGGTTGATACTGTGATATCATGCCTACCCATCGATGGTGACGAGAGTGGACAAGCCCAGCTTAACCTCATTGAGGCAGCGAACCTGTCGAAATCTACGAAGCGTTTCTTGCCGAGTGAGTTTGGAATGGTCTACCGTGAAGAGTAGGGGACTTTTCCTTTCGATCAGCTTTAGACATGACCTAACAAGCGAACAGCAACATTGCCCACATCCCATCCTATCACTGGAAGCTCAAAGCTGCCGATGCTCTCGAAAAGACCGACCTAGAGTTTTCTCTTGTTTCAATTGGTCTATTCCTGGACTACTGGGCTGCCCCTCGCATCCCGACCCATCTCCGCGCCGCAAACATCATAATCGACCCCGAGAACAACGCTGCGATAGTCCCGGGCGATGGCAACACTCCCATGGTGCTCACTCACTCAACTGATGCAGCCAAATTCACTATCGCGATGCTTGACCTCCCGCACTGGAAGCGCAGACACTCAATTGTTGCAAACCGAACCACTCTCAATGATGCTGTTAAGCTGGCTGAAGAAGTCAAGGGCACCAAGTTTGACGTCAAGTACTTCTCTGTGGAAGAGATGGAGAGGGGTGAGTTTGATCTCACGCCTAGTATGAAGAAGGCCTTGCCTGAAGAGATGCAAGGAAGCCTGAGAAATATGCTGGCTTTATCCGGAATTGGCCTAGCTAAAGGGTCAAATGATCTTGACGGAAGCAATGATCTGAGACTTGAGTTTCCAGACATCAAGTGTCTTACTATTAAAGAGGTTTGGGAAGCATGGAAGTAGTTATGTAATTCCTTTTCAATGTTAACAACAACGCTTATCGACAACGCCTTGGAGACCAATCTATGTTTTCTGCGCAGGTGGTTGCTACAGAAATGTGTAATACAGGTCCATAACCACTAAGCTTAAAGATACAGTGTTTTGTGTCCTGTAGAAAAACTTACTAGTGGCTTGTTTGTTTTTACCCCGAGCTGTTAGCTGAGATAGCGTTCTGATTGGCTGAGTAATAATCACTGGGTCAACGCTAATCTGAACAAAAGTATAAACATCCCCTTCTCTACTAGAAGAAAAATAAAAGACTAAAAAGCTCTTCTAATTATTCTTTGCTTAGGTATCTTGTGAACAGTTGCTATTGACAGAAGCTTGTACTTTACGCAGTTTGCTGCTACTTGACCCTTGCCAATATTACGTACCAGATAGTCTTATCGTTATCGCAGAAGTGGGTCAGCTATCCCTTTTTCTCTCCCTCCATCAGGGACTACAGGGAAAAAGAACAACCTTACAAGCTCTACCGAAATGTAAGTCAAGCTACTCTTGATCTTGGAACACATTTCCAGGACATGCCGCTTTACTAGATGCATTTTACTGATATATAATCCGGATACATAGTTCTCCAGTTATATCTACATAAACTCTCGACTGCCACAACGCTGGATTTCCATTAAACCGATTATGACTGCTAACAAACAGACCCTCGGCACGTGGAAACGGGGTGGGCGGGCGTATCCCGGGCACAGAGTAGTGGAGGATTTAGGTGGAGAACAGCATCAGCAGCTATTTTGGGATATGACTTGTCTCGCAGAGTACAGAATGTTCAGTGTCGAGGAACACAGACTTGAAGACTACAAGCAGACAAGAACTGGTACTGTCGCAGAACCTTCCCTTCAACAATCGAGCAACGCAGCCAGCACAGAGACCCTGAAGGGTGGGAAACTAGCTTCGTATGTCTACCAACTTGGAGCGATGCCAAACAACTAACTAACATGAATAGTCTACGCGGAAAAGCCATCGAAGTTCACGTCGGTGGTCAACCGCCATCCGATGACAATACGTGGACCCTTCCCGTCAAATTGATTTCACGACACTCGGAATACTTCAAAACCGCATGCCTATGGAACGTGACTGGTATGATCTCGCTGCCAGAACAAGATCCTATTGTTTTCAGCCAATTCGTGGAATGGATGTATTACGCGGGCTATGACGCCTGCACCCTTGGGCCAAGTCCTAGCATCCATGCAAGGTGTTGGGTTCTCGCCGACTATCTTCTGTGCAATGAGTTCAAGACCTACTCAATTAGTCGTCTGTTCAAAGATCACGTCGACGGAAATACAGTATTCGGCAATGCAGGTGTCAACTACGCGGATGTGGAATACGCATGCAGCTTCACGGCTCCAGACTCAAAGTTGAGGGGGTTCTATATGGACTTTGCTGTAGATCACTTTGCCAATACGAGGATGCTGCGTGGAATCGCAGCACAATGGGACGAAATCTTCCAGAACCATCCACAAGCTCGTCTTAGACTGCTCGATAGGTTTAGATGCCCTTGGAAGGTTTATATTAAGAGTATGGAATACTACCTGGAGGCCAATGAAGCCAAGGTCGACTCTCATCTTAGGATGGATGTAGGGCTTGCTGGGTTGTCTATTGCAGAGAAGAAGACGGAGGTTTCAACAGCAGCACATACGGGCAACAACAAGCTAAATCAGGTAAGTAATAGCCCTTGGAAACACGTCCACCCCAAGAGTTCTCCGATAGAGGGTTAGACGTTGGACAACCGATTATGACATGAGCTAACCTATCGTTAGGAAACTGAAGGTTTGCAAACCAGCCTCAAGGCTCCGGCCTCCATCCCAAGCCCTTCATCAAAGCCCCACACTGAGCCAGTACAGAATGCGAAAGTGGAGGATATTGCCCATGATATGGATGGAATGAACCGTGCCATCAATAGTGGTCCGTCTCCGAGCGGAAGCGCAACCAGCAATGAGTCAGAGTCAGGGAACAACTAAATGAACATTTCTCTATAGTATTTCTTTATCATGTGGACCTTTAATTACGATTGGGAAAGACCAATCAATTAAATATGGTTTACCCGAAACAAGGTCTACCTACAACTTGCAATATCGTTAGATTGCATGTGTGACCCCAATATTATGCCTGTCTCAAAACGGCAGTACTAAGCGCCGCATACCATCGCCCCACTTATATATACAAGTGCTCAACAAATTAACAACAGTACCCAGTACACATGCGATAGTAAGATATGCCCTTTAAGAGATTCTATTCAGTAGTCTAATAAGGGATGGCTTGAAGCCATGAAGATGCTGAGGGGACTGGAATACACAGATCCAGTGTCTGCAGAACACTTCTCTATATACAAATCAGGTCGCATACCAGAACGCGAAAAAGAATTAAAAGATAAAAACATCGCCTTGTTTAGTTATGTAGAATGCCACACGCGCAAGAAAATAATGTACAGAGAATACCTTGCGTGCTGAGCTTAAGAAGAAGAGTAAACACAGGCGACAGGGTTCTTGTCCTTGGTAGTGCGGACAGTGATGGGAGCACAGTTCTTGTTGCCACCAGGGTTCTTGATGCCGACATCAGCCCAGAGAGTGTAAGAGCCACCAGCCTTCTTGCTGTTGGGGCAAGCGACAAAGCCCTTGCCATCGAAAGTGAGATCGCCGTTCTTGGCGATCTTCCAGCCCTTGGTCTCAGCGTTCTTGGGCAGGTTCCAGCCCTTGTCGGCGTAGGTGGCGTAGCCGAGAATGCCCTGACCCATGCCGGAGCGGTCAACGTAGGCCTTCTGAGCAGTCTGAAAGGTGTAAAGGTTGAGTTCGCCAAACTTGTTGATGTTGAATGTGACCTCGTTCTCGGTCAGGCCGCGGTCGCAAGAGGCGCCCTGGTTCTTGACCTTGAGAGCAAAGCGGCCGTTGGTGGCTTGGAGAGCCTTGTTGTTGATTTCCTTGTTGCCCTTGGAGAGAGCAACGGCGTTGTAGCCTGTGACCTCGCCAGGTGCGGCGGCAGAGACCATGCCAGCGGCGAGGACGGTGGTGAAGAGAGTAGAGAAGTGCATGTTGATGGTATTCGTGGATTGACAAGTAGAAAGACTGTTTGGTGGTTGTGTTCAGTTGTTTGAAGAAGGTGAAAGTTGTATGTGTGGAGGTTGTGTGTGGAAGAGAAGTCCAGAGGTCGAATGCATCTGGTCTTTATAGGCATTAACATCATGACGATCTTCATACTATGCCGTCACTGCCGGAATTTCTTTTTCTGTACAACGGGGCAATACGAGATCGGCTGATGGGGCGGCAGTGGCGGGCTGGAACTCGTGCCGTTAGCTCGTATTTAGAACAAGGGGCCCCAGCTTAGTCTAGAACCTACTTCTAGAACGCACCCGGCAGTGGGCAGTGTAACCTATAAATAGATTCAGTGTTTATGTTATTACAAAAAATTAAAATTATTTCTAAAGATGTACCAATAGTACCTTAGTTACTAGTATTACCTACTGTATTTTAGAGGTAAAAGGTAGGAACTAAGAGAATAGATATAGTTTATATTTAAAAGATAAAGCCTAAGTACTTTAACTTCTATACTATTTCTGTTCCGCTCTGCGAGAGTAGAAACGATGTTTAGTTAATAAGTTCTTTGAATAACACTCGTTGCATACAGCGGTTGAGTTATCTAAAGGATTCCTCCCACAATCCCTACAATAGCCTTGACTGAGACGGTGCTGTCGGAGGTTATGCCTTACGGCGTTTCGGTGGGCTGTACATTCAGCACACGACCCGTGATGTGGGCCCACCTCTCGTGAATAACAAGAGTAACAGACGCCAAACTGACGCAAGTGATCTTGTTCTGCGGAAGTTAAGGATCGGCGGCCGTGATGTGCAGGGCAAAAGAGATCAGGAGCTAGAATGGGGACCAGACACTTCATGCAATGTCGTACTTCTTCCTCGGGAGAGATGGTTCGGTTAAATGTGCAGCCTTGGCAACGTACACCATGGAATTCAGCCAGTTGTCCACAATTTAGGCAAGTAAGAGTTCCATGTGTCCCCGAATGAGTAGGCCCAGGGCGACCTCGCGGGTAGGTCTGAAAGTGGTTGTATCTTTCACTCTGTGGATACCGATCGTATTGTTGATTTGGGAAATATGGCCAGGTCTGGAGGCTCGGGGGGAACGGGTCGTCAGGGTAGATATCCGCTCCATTCGGGAGAGGTTGGAGGGTCTCTTCTTCTGTGTATCCGAAGTTTGGATCCTCCCACTGGCTCTCGTTGAATTCTCCAAAGTACCGCACTGGAGCACTGCTACTACCAGTGTTACTAAATTGATAGTATGGTTGGTATGGTTGGTTGGGATCCATGATTGGAGTTTAGTATACTTGATACAGTGGACTGCAATATACTAGTCTAGGTAATGGGAATAATTTGTATCATAAGGTGAAGTTGTAGCAGAAGAGGGAAGTGGACCTTTGGGCAGCGAGTTAATTTTATACTTGAAGAGCTTCACTGATATACTGAGGAGAACAGATGTGAATGTTCGACTTCTCTGTTTACTCTGATCAAGCTGTCTGCTAAACAACTTTACCCGCCGCAATCAACATATCCTTGTGATGGATTGTGAAACATTGTGTTTAGTGTTTCCCAGCTCACGTCAGTGAAGGGAGATAGAAAAAGACTGGCTGGATGGAAGCAAGCAAAGAAGGACATTTTATACTATTTTTAAGTTTTTCCAAGGTATAAGTCCCTAATATATATATTAAATTAATATTAGAATAATTATAGGTTATAAACCTAAATACTAATAAAGATCTAGTCTTAAGGTATATTTTATAACTTATAAAGCTAGTATTATAATAAGTACTATAAAAAATCTTTTTCTTTTAATAAGTTAATTATTAAATACTTTCTTATTAATATTATTAATATTAATAGATTATATAATTATATAATTATAAAGTTACTTAAAATAATATTCTTAAGAATAATAATTACCCTTAGGTATAATAGTATCTAAGAAGATATTTATAATAATACTCCTAAGATTATTAATATTACTATTAAATATAAATTATATATCTAATAATCTCTTAGCTATTAATACCTAGAAAATAATAACTTAAATAGTAAATTAATTATAAAAGATTACTAACTTATTATACTTACTCTTTTTAACTAAAAAGCTATATTTATTAATATATATCTATAAAATAACTTAGTAAGCTTTAGAATATTACTATAGGATAAGAAAAAAACTCTTAATAACTTTTATAATAATATTATAAACTATAAAACTAAAAATAAAATAAATATCTAAGTTAATATTATAAAATTAAAGATTAAGTAAGTATAGATAGAGTTACTTTTTAAGCTATAGGAAAATATTAAGCTATAAAAATAAGTTATAAATAAGTTAATAGGTATTTAAAGAAGAAAGAGATATTTAAAGAAAGTAATATTATTTTATAAAAATTTTATTAAATCTAAGTTTATTATATTAAAAAATCTATAAAGTTAAAGATCTAGGGAAGGTTTTAGGGAGGAAGGGAAAAAGCTTATAATTAACACTGTAACTTTTAACACAATAAAGGTCAACGCAAAGGGACATTTTATACAGCAGCAACCTGACTTTACGGTAGGGCGAAACAGGCTCTGTGCTAACATCGGAGTAATAATACCTGATAACTGTACTCTTATTAAAGGAAATCTGGATCTCAATTGTCCTGAGAGTATTGTGTATTACTGTGCCTGGGTACACAGTAGCTATTTTATTTCTCACCTTTTTTCCCATAGGTCACTGAGTAGGCAAGGGCAGGGCAGGAACGAAAGAACAAACATCTAGAAATAGTAGCACATGGTTAATAACGTACTGTTCACCCAAGAACAAGTGATACCATTTTTAGATCTAATTTCTCCCACTCCTCTGCTATTATCTCCCCACTTGCAACTCGATATGCGATGCCATCCTCCCATTCAACCCAGAGTACCAGGTACGTATCCTTGCTCAGTAACTTAAATGCACTTAGTTCTCCATCTTCAGTCTCCGAACAAGTTTTCAGTTTGCACACCGCTACTACATCAACAGGTAACCCTGCCTGACTTCCACGCGCATGCTTGGCAAAGCGATCCCTGGATTCCTCGTTTACGAGATCTAGAATCCCAATCCTTATTTCGCAACTATTGAATAGAGATGCTTCTTAGCTCCGTGAATTTCGTACTAGTTTATATACATCTTCTCGAAAACCCTGTACCATGGCTGTTACCGTCTCGCAGAACAAGTACCTTGTTTGCTCAGGCATGAGAGGACCTGTCGAATCTTTGATGCTATTCAGAGGGAATGAGTAATACCACTCTCAGGGTTGACCGTTCCATTCAAGCATCGATTCATGCTGGAAGACATGTCTGTCAAATCCGTCAGGGTAGACGCGAGGCTTCTTGGTAGCTGACGAGCTAATTGTAACGTCTCGGCGTGTCCATCCAGAAGGCATAGGTTTGCTGAAGTCCTTGAAAGTATTGAGTTTCTCGTAATAAGCCGACCGGATCTCTCGTCGTTGCTCTGGGGGACCAAAAGGTATATCGCTCGTGTATCACTCGGCAATTAGAGACGCCTATTGAATACAGTCCCTGCGTGTGACCTTAATTGCGCTTTGGCACCGCAGAATCACAGCATCTTCCCAACCTAGCCTTGACCACGATGGAAACCCAGACGATGCAAAATCGCTCCCAATAAGCGTCCTCGATGGCAAGCGATGTCGAAGGTTATCGACCCAATGTCACCAGCCTAGGCTATGTTCAGATAACATTTCAGGAATCCTATACAAAACCCACCTTCAAGTGATCGACTGAATACCAACAGAATATCAGAGGCAGCTGGCAGCGCCTCTTCCTCGAGTGTTAACAAACTCTGATTATACGTCTCCAGGTATCCGCTCATAGCGACTTGATGAGGAAAGCCAGCCATCACCACAACAGACCAAGACCAGCGTTCTTCATTTCTTGTCTTGTCTTACCCAGCTACTGCATTGATGTATTTCACAATTTCTAAACAACTTATGTTAATACCAATGAATAAGTAGTCGATATACTATGTAAACTACGGAAAATTTAGCCTTATCGTTTGTTAAGCGCGTTCATCTCCTTTGCATGCTTATAAACTAGTACCTTAGCCTCCGGCTCATCCAGGTAGATAGTGTTGCCATCATCATGGTTTCTCCCATACGAGAAGCCTGAGTATCCAAACTGCCAGTACATATCGGGCATCTTCTCCTGCACTTGAATCTTCTGCCATGTTCCAAGAACCTGCACTCGAGTCTCAGGCCTGGTTGTGTTGTACTGCTTCAGTCTCTCCTCGGGAGTAAGCCAGCCGTACTCTTCGTGGATCACAGGCTTGCCGACCTTGCGTGCAGCCTTGGCGTGATCTCTAATCCACTGGCTGACCCAAGGAATGGTTTTGCTCCATGCCTCAGGGTAAGAATGAAACGTCCCAAAATCGACGTTAGGCAGAGTAAGTTCGTGATCAAAGTCACCTCCGTCAGCACCATTGTAAGCCCAATCCTCGGAATCGCGGTTAAAGCCTCCCTCTCCACCCCATGTGACGAGATGATAGGGGTCAAATTTCTTAATATAGGCTGTCATTTCCTTGATCCATTCTGTAATAGTTTCAACATTACAGTAGTCGCTTCGTGGAAGATTGCGGTTCCCATCGGCGCCACACCGAGGCTCATTAGCAAGCTCCCAGGCCATAATTGCAGGCGAGTTCTTATATCGCTGGACCATGGCTTTGATATACTTCTTGAAAGCCTTCTTGACCTCCTTCTTACTGTAGAACTAGACGAGTATTAGCATGTGTCTGGTAAAAGACGTAAAGTCTTTTAAATTCCAAAGACAGGTCGCTTTTTCTTTCTTGAAGGTCCAAAGTCTTACTTACATCATCATGGTACTTTCCTCCGAGATTCACCGTATAGACATCCATGCCTCCATAGTCGGCCCAATTATTAGTAAGAGCGACAATAAGCTTCATGTCTGTCTTCTCGGCACCCTTGACGACCTTGTCAAAGCCCTTGAGGTCGATCTTTGCCTTCCCATTCTTCCATGTCTGTAGAACGATATCTGTCTCCCCGGCACCTTCGCCTCCATATTTGGGAAAGCCATTAGGGTCGCTTGTGGCGTTCCTATCGTTGAAGCCCCAGGTGCGCATCACATTCAAGCCAGCCTTTTTCGCAGCACCAAGTCCACGTTCAACATCTTTCTGGCTCTGTGGGGTAGTTGTTAGTATATAGATGATGATGTGCGGTATGTTGTGATGGACTAACCGGTTGGAATGGGAGGTAGTAGGCATTGGAGCCTGCGAAGTAAAAGTCTTTGCCATTAAGTTGGAACTTTTCACCCTTGACAGTGACGAAGCCTTTTTTAGCTCCAGGGTGAGCTTCAGTAACGTGCAGGGATGCAGCAAGTGAAAGCAGCAAAGAGATATTTAGTCTCATTGTAACAACCGGAGCGTGAACTTTACCAATTGAGGCTCGATATACTCGCAGGAATTGTAGCCAGACAAAAGCTGTATTTATACTACTTTTCTATACATTGCTTGATCCTTTCGACCTCTGGCAACCGTCTTAAGCTTCCGCGGAAAGGTTACATCCGTGTTGATCTAGCCTACTGTACTAGGAAGTTGAGATGATTATCGGTCTTCCGGACCGCCGGGAGTATCGGCCGATGCGGGGTTGGACAGGGTCGGTGCGTATTGTCTTCTTTCCCTTTCTCATCTACTGGTGGAATTTATCAAGTATGCATTGGGCATTTCATCACTAGATGTGTTACGAGTAAACACCAAGTAGCTACTGGTGGAATTACCATTTTTACTATTGAATCAAGCTTTAGGTATCGGGGATATGGACCGTTTAAGTTGTGTTTAATCTCAACGCAAATAGTCAACAAATAGCAATGTACACGTCTCTCATTTATAGACGTATTACTGAAAGTCCGTTGTTTACTGTAAGACAAGCGTAGGAATGTTTAGGTAAACTTCGCCTCTATCTGATGTCATGCGTCCCTTATCCGTACATCACCATGCTTTTCTAAGTAAAGAAACGTGTCCTTGCATTCATTTCTTAACAGTTTAGAAACTAGCAAAGTTCGGGTTTAACAAATTTCTATTGCATGGGCAGCTGTCAACATTGTCCTCTTTCACCAATAGTCTTAAAAACAGCCTCCTCCTGGGAAGGGATGAGTAATAGCCACGCTGGAGCCTCGAGGTTGATTGAACCCCGGGTCATCGTTATTATTTACAGCCCCCTTATATTCATGAAAATTGAGAAACTCTTGCACAAGTGGTCGGTGGTTAGGACATAGTTAAACGCGCTTTCATATAAGTCCCAGGGTTGATCTGGGGAAAAGTCTCAGGGTCTGCAGATTAGTGCCAAATTGCTTTGCAGGTGGTGGAGCAATCGGCTACCCATCTTAGAGAGTAGATTGCAGGGGACTGAGTTTCCGATACTCCAGCCGTAGCCCGCTAGAGAGAAGGATAACCGACTCTGAATTTGTGCTGTGGCGTGGGTCGTTGACTTGCTAGAAGTGTGGCGAGTGCGAAAGAGATCAATCGTAAGTTTGCTAAGAAGCAGGGCGACTTGAATCAGACTCGTTTGGATGGGGATATGATAAATCGCGCACTACGGGGAATTGAAGTCCATTTGACTCAAAGACAAATGATCTGACTGGACCTTTTGACTGGATGCCTAAACGCGAAGCCGCATTGGGCCTGATCAGCAAGGATTGGATATATCAAGTTCCGCAGAAGTGCGGTTTATTTCCGTCTTAGTCTCCATCAAGAATACGAAAAGACGAAGTTACAGCGAATCAGTTGGCACCTTTATGCTTGAGGCTCTTACACACCAATCGGAGTCAGGTTCTCTTGTTCCAGGGCCCCTTGGTGATAACCGGTGATGTGTTCCATGACCCTACAAATGTCCAATCATTTGAACCAGCCTTTACCGGGCAATGGATCCTAATCCTTCAGCTGAACTGACCCTAGACTCATCGGGCAGGGTTGGCCGAGGTAATGGTCTCCTCATAACCCAAGGACTTCGCTCACCATACGATGACATGTTTTGACCTTGATTGAAACTTTATTCTCAATAGTTTCTGCGCCATGTCTCGACACCTATCGATCCTGCGTATAGTCAGCCTCCTGGCTATCGTCAGCCCCATATCAGCGGCTAAATACGGGTACATCGAGTCAAAGGATTGTGTGGATCCATCAGGCTATGAACAATGCTACGAGTCCGGAGACGCTGCGCGCAACGACTGCATCAACAAGAATTGTAAAAACAAGAACAGAGATTGCATCAGTGCCTGTGACTGCGCATTCAACTTTGGTGTCGTCGACTGCGCCCTGACCAGCTGTTGGAATAAGGTAAGCTGAACGAGGCAACTGGACGACAACTGGACTGACAACCTGAAGGTGTACAGTTGCGAATATCAGAACACAGTGCTTGAGCTAGGTGGCAACTGTCAGGATGAGAAGTTTGAAGACATCCCCTTCTTCCCGGCACCCGACAATGCCCCCGACGCTTGCTCCTGCAACCTTGGCAAGGTGGCTACATCTCTGAACCGTGCGGTGGAGGAATTGGACACGTGCATCGAGAGGAACCAGGACACATGGGACTCACTGTCTCTTGATGAACAGCAGGTATTCATCAAGGCTTGCAAGTGCTGCACAAGCAGCGGTATACTTTCTAGGTACGAGTCGCCAGATTACTGAATCACTCCCTTTACTAACCTTTGACCTAGCTTCTGGGGTATCTGCCCCGATACAAAGCCGTCGCTTCTAGGCGCCGACGAATACTGGAACATACTCATCTCGCAAGACGAAGACTATCCTCAATGCGGCGATTATAACGATGTCTACAGTTGCGCGAAAGATCTCAAGTTCACGCCACCAGGTGAAGACAAATCGGTCAAGTTTTACGGGCCTGGTGAGCTTCCAAAGAATGGAACCAAAACATTGTCCAATATGGAAGGCACCATTACTAGTCCTCTCAGTGGCACCACGTTTAAGTGGACGGATGGCCCAATCGTACATCCTATTACTGCGGCGAGTGCGGACGCGAAACCAACAGGCAGCTCGGACAAGAAGGATAGCAAGGATGGTGACAAAAGTGACGAGGCAAATGAGACTGGAAAGAATGAAACCGGAAACGAGGACGAAGAGGATGCAGCCTCAATCATTTCTCCTCCTGTATGGGCCCTCGTTTTTCTGATCCTTGCTTTGCTTCCTTAAGTAAGGAAAATATTTAGATAGCTTATCGTAGAAATGAATGCCTCTTTTTGACAAAAATGGGACAGGCCTCTATAAATAGGGTAGGCCAAGTCAGCCGGAATAGCTTCTAATTCTGTGACCAGTAGAAATTTGAAAGTCTATACACATCCATAGCCTATTACATGTACCCGTACTACTAACCACGGCTTCTTCCCAGGCTTTGAACATTTAAGATGAAGATGCTGACGCTGTTCCATCTTCCATGCCAATTCACCGAGAGACCCAACAACACCTAGAGCCTCAGAGGATTTGAGTTCTTTCTTAAGAATATCCTTGAATGTTTTCATGACAAGATCATTGGCACGACGGGGATTCGGTGCATTTACGTCAAGACTGACGCTTGTTTCAGCTGCTGTTCTCCTTTCCACAACAATGTAATGGTCTGTTATCATCTTTCCTTCGAAAACGCGGACCTGATCTATGGCCTTCAACATCTCAACTGGGAATATGCAAAGGCAGTCATCGTGACTTAGAAGATCAGTCATTTCGGAAGAGGGACGTCCTGTGTTTCCGGGCTGGCTTTGCGGCACTGCTAGAATGTCAGCTATCTATTAAATACAGCTCATGAGCGATAGTCATGGTTCTGGGATCATACCTTTTTGTTCGGTTCCACGCGTCTTGCTTCGTGTCCTGCTTCGTGTCCTGCTTTTACTGCGACTCCCCTTGACACTATTCTGTCGCGACATCACCTTCTTTGCGACAGTGCCCTGTGCTTCCGGTTTTGGTGCTTGTCCTGGAAATTTCTTTTCTTCTCGGAGATACGGAACAATGTATTTGTTAATAAATGCCTTCGACACACCAAGAAACACAGCGTCATTAATAGCGTTGCGCATCCTCGGGATATATTCCTCTCTAGCTGGGCCATCTTTGGTGTAGTTTTCACTGACGTATACGAGTGCCGGGACTTTCTTCCACGGGGAACGCCTTGAAACTCTGTTGTCATCACCCACTTCTTGGCGTAGTTGTTTCAGCAGAAGGGCTAACCCGTCTGTGTTGAAGTCTGTGTATTGGTCATGAGGCTGGACTGAGACCTTCATGACACGCTTTTGGTAAAAGCCTTTCGAAACTCCTTCATTGCGATCCAAAGCTTGTTCATCCTTGGCATTGATCTCGTATAGAAGGCCTTCAACGGAGTGATTGCCGTCGGACTTGAGCACACTGGCGACACCTCGCTCGTTGATATGCCATCGATATGAATCCAGGATGGCGGGTCCTTTGAAGACGCTTTCAGGACACCGCTGGGCCATTTGGGCAACGCTCATATTGCTTCCGTATGCGAAGTAGAGCTTGTTGGGTGGTTGCGAATGAGGACATGTTGGCCGGTGTTGTGACGGAATCGGTCTATTGGCAGAATACATAGCAACAAATCCCGTTAGCTATCTCAGTTGATGGAGGTTGTTGAGGAGCCATGGGATTTTAGAAATTCTTGAAGGGGTATGAGCTGGCAGCCCGATAAGAAACAGCCAATTATTAGGCTGCTATTTCTCCACTATCAGGAGTGGACAGCGTGATGTGGAAATACCACCGGAAATAACACATATCTCGACTCCGGCGGCTCGGCCTAATGTTCCTTTGCATTTGCACAGCCTTACTTGTGGGCTCTTAAGTGGTTTTGCAGGCAGGGAGTCCCCGTAAGCTAGGCCAAGACGAACAACGGTCAGTGTAGGCTTAAATATATGCTTGACTCAGTGGAATCAGTGCAGATTATCCGTAGCTGATCACCGCACATTCATTACAGAGACTCGCCAAGCTGCCAAGAGTCTGTTGTCGGAGAGCCTATGGGTCCGGAACAAAAAATTCCGATAAACCCCTTTCTTAAAAATTCCCATAATGACACGACACAGAGCTATCAAATCACGACCCTACAATCTCGATTCCACTGCACTGCCCCGATAATGGGCCTCGACTTTGGCAAAGCCGTCGGCACCGCCTGCGCCACATTTGCCATCACGAATGTCGACGACATATTCGTCCTCATTACATTTTTCACCGAAGCATCAACCAGTCAAACACTCACCCCTCTCAAAATCGCCATCGGTCAATATGTCGGCTTCACGGTTATCATTGCTGTCAGCATGATAGGATTCGGCGCATCCCTGCTTATTCCCGCCGAACCAATTGGATTTCTTGGTCTTATACCCACGTTACTCGGCATCCGGTGGCTTCTTGGTCTCATCTTCAAAACACAGAACGAGGAGGATGATGAGGATGCAGCTGATGAGATATCCAGGACTGCTGGACTGAAGAGCATCTTCAAGGTTGCTTCTATGACTGTGATGAATGGCGCCGATAACATGAGCACGTACATTCCTCTTTTCTCACAAGCAAAAGGAAATGAGGTTGCGATCTACGTCGTTGTATATTACATCTTACTTGGGCTATGGTGTCTTGCTGCCTATCTTATTATGAAGCAAAAGCATATTCTGCGTATCGCGCAAAAGTACGCGTCGGTGGTTGTACCATTTTTCTATATAGGTCTGGGAATATTCATCGTCGTCGACTCCGAGTGTTATCCGTGGTCAATTGAAGAGATTGACGATGATCTTGATACACACCCGGGAAAGATTATTATGGGCGTTGTAACGGCGGTTATAATGGTAACTTGCATCAGTTTGATGCTTTTGTTTAAGTTACGAGCGCAGCCAGCTCAATCAGTTCCCGATGAGGAGGTCTCTGACTATGAGAACAGCTCCCAACCGGAATCACAACAGGAAATCTGTAATGGTTCCGTTCAGCCCGTTCCCGTTCAATCCGTTCAACTTGATACAAGCACAGAACAGAAATAAGGTTTAATATGATAATTTGGTCAAAGCTTTGATCACAGCTATGCTTCCATCCTCGGGCTTTACTTTGCGTGGTCTACGTCGTCCCCTTTATGCACAGAATATTGTGGAAGCGCTAGGCGGTTTCCATGCTAGCGCCGCTATCTTCCATCCTTGCTCCGTCTGCCTTGTTGAAAGCGATTGGATAACACCATACCTATGAAGAAATAGTCTATGGGTTATGTTAGTTCCGATAATTCAAGTGTCATGCCAGGTTCCTGGATCAGGGAACCAAGGCACGATTTCGATGTCTTTGGCCGCTTCTTATGTTAAAGGGGAGAGCAACGATGTCGATTGTTAGCAAAAGGATGTCGTTGTAGAAACGCTAGAGATAACAGCGTAGACTCGTCACTAAAATGAGCTTAGGTCCAGTTGATGGCTCATGACAGTTGGCTGTCAATCGTCCCCATTGGCTTCACAAGCGAACGTGGCTTTTACTAATTTGCTTATAAAAATGCTTGATAAGTGGAATCGCGATAAGGCTGGCTTTACCCCAGATCATCGCTCTCCCAAATGCTCGGTGCCCGCGGATCATGACTCGATAACGGTTACTTACGGAACGTTCCGCGGGTGTACCAAAGATCGAGACTGAGTCCAAACTAAGCCACACAACACAACGTGGACTAGCTCTGTCAGCCTTCAAACGTCAACGAATAGCTTCACAAGCCAGTCATTGTGAGTGGAAGAGGTCCGAGTGACACTAAACCTTCAGCTCTCGACGCCATCAACGCCGCAGTGGGGCAACGTTGTTCATTACTGATCATTTCAACGGTAGTTGCTCAAAACCCTGTTTCAATACGCCCGTTTGTCTACGGAGGTTGGTGGTAAGCCTTGTTGAAAAACAAGATCTTCTGACAGGTCATTCCATGGCACATCTTCTCGAACGATTCGAAGAACCTCTATCTGCTTGTCAGACGGCAAGGCTTGCTTTTCTGTGAGTAAATGACTGGAAGTCTCTTGCTGTACTGATTTCTTTAAAGCAAAGTACTCATAATACCTCACTACCGGGTACAAGCATCCAGCCCCCTGCTGTTCATTTGCACTTGTTCACATCGCTTCAATCTAGGTCGGGTAGCCGACGTGCCGGGGAGACTAAACTCAGCCTGCGTCATTAGACCCCTGTTCATGGCATTTGAGTGCTGATGCAAATCAACTCTTAGCGAGGAATGGGACTCAGGGGTTTGTTTGACTAAAGCTCATTCTACCAGTCACCCAACGATCCCGACTGGCTGGCAATGTTCTTTGCTAATCGAACTAGATATTACGTACTGAGGGTCACAGAGATGAGCAGCGACCACTTTGGCAAATCATATACCTTACCGGGTTACTGCTAACATCAGTGTCAAATTCATTACCAGGGAGCTCGGGGGATCATCTACAAGGTGCACACAGATTACAACACAAGCGATGGCCAATAGAACAAAGCTTCTACTAGACCCAGAGGCCCGCAGCTTGTCTGTAAGGGACTTGGTAAGCAAGCTAGAAGCAGCCCAAGAGTGGCTGGTCTTGTCGGAAGACTGCCCGCTTGATACACATGATACATAGCGCAAACCCAAATTACACGACTACCTGTGCCACTCCTGCCCCAAAACGCCACAACAGAGATAACGGGCAAAGACTGACTCGCGACATATTTTACTTTACTCGAATGGTAGTAGAATGAACAGGAGTTGGACTTAATTACCTTCCCTAAATATATGCCGATGGAACTTTTGCAAATGGATCTACATTCGCGTCTTTCTTTCAGGAACTTTTGTTTTGACAGCTAACGTTATGGTCCAACCATTCCCCATTTACCTGCCTCGGCAGAGGGAGTTGATCGCCGTTTGGGCTATTCTGCCTATGCTTTCGAATTTTATCGTTGGTCTTAGGTTTTATGCCAAGACGAAGACGAGAGGCGCTTATGGGTGGAGTGACTGGATGATCATAGCATCTGCTGTAAGCGATCCGATCGTTCATAGCACTCGTGTTCTAACACTCTTGACAGTTTTTCACAGATCTCTTTTTTGTTTTTCTTATTCTTAGTGGGTCTTCCATCTTGTGCATGACAGCACGGAGTTCAATCAAGACTCGATAGCTAACAAATCAGTGCTTGTATACGGAGGCATCGGTATTCCTGGATATCCATATACCAGTACCACAGAGCCAACTGATGTTTCGTTGATCCACGATCAGGTATGTCCAAGTCAGGGTCGCTTGCAATATACCTTCAGCTAACGTACCGTGATCTTTTAGATCGGCTGGGCAAACAATGTCGTCCTCGTGCTCGCAGTCTATACATGCAAAGCCTCTATTCTCTTCCTATATCACCGCGTCTTCAAAGGTCACAATGGTCCGATGAAGATCATCATCTACGTGGCATCGGCTGTTACCATGGTGTGCTTCTTGGGAAGTTTCATCGGCTACCTTGCAGCTGTACGACCCATCGAGAAGTGGTGGGCTTGGGGCGATGCCACAGCAGAACAATTCCTGGCGATGGCGAATATTAACATCGCCTACGACGCCCTAACAGTCTTTACTGACTTCTTGATCTTTGCACTCCCGCTCAAGTCTATCTGGGGACTAAATATGAACCGTGGGAAGAAGATCAGCATTATTATATGCTTTTGCTTCGGCTTGATGTAAGTGTCCTTCATCATGGACAAGCCCATACTCAAAGCAGCTTATTGACATATGATATCCAGTACCTGTCTCATTTCTCTGGCTCGCGTTGTCTTCACAAGAGGCTACCAATGGAAGGACCTCTATGACGAGGGAACCGTATGGTCACTTGCAGGTGTCGAGCCAGTGGCAGGTATCATCTCAGCATGCCTTCCCGGCTTGCGTCCACTCATGCCCAAGACTCTCAAGATGTCCTCATATGGCACTTCAGCAAAGCCCAGCAGATTCAGGACCGGTGCGACTACCACGACAGATAACGCTAAGCGAAGCACCATCCGGGATCCTAACCCATTCACGGTCCTTGGTGATGATAGCTCGGTGACAGAGTTCCGACATGTCGTTAGAGAGGTTCCTTCGAGGTCAGAGATCAGCGATGAGTATATTGAACTGGAAGAGCGGCGACCAAAGGCTTTTGATGCTTAGTGAGAATTTATTGTGTTTTACTATGTTAGCTACTTTCAAATTAATAAACTACTGCTTCATTTTGTTAATTTAAAGAACGCTTCACTGAACCGTAAACCTTGATCGCATACAACATTGTTAGACTATTTCTTGCCCTACGTGGCCGCTAAATAATCTGTGGAGATCGATTGAATAAGCGTACAAAGAGTAGTTAATTACCAACAGTACTTATCACCATTGTATGTGTATCCAGCTGTAACGTCTCCCTCACCGTTGATCACCTGCGCATATCCGAGTCGATTCTGGCCACAGAGCGTTCTCTTGACGTAGTCCCAAGAGCCTTTAATATCTGACTTCCATTTCCTTGTGGTAGACCCAGGTCCAATAATTGGGCCTTTGTTGTAGGAACAGATATACGATAGCGAGTTGCCCTTCACACACTAAAGCAATGTTAGATCTTGATTGACGCAAGGGGCCAAAAAACTCAGAAGCAATCTAGAATACACATACCGAGAATCTTTTATAACCATTTGCAGTGGTTACAATAGGATCATTAGCGAAACTGTCTATAAGACATTTGTTGGCTTTATCTGTCTCAGATGAAGGTCTATTGACACTGGCATGACAGCCCTCCTTCCGTTTGACGAGGATTGAGCGCTTATCGACGTTGGGTGAGGGGAGGACTTCAACGGTTGGAACGTATGTAGAGTTACCAAGCTGATCCCATGGAACAAAATGGGTCACTTCGTTGCCGGCATCATCCAGATAGCTCTTGTACAATCCGTCGGCAAGTTTAGGCTGCTCTGGCAGAGCGGTTGCCGACACTGCAACAACGGTGGTAAGAAAAGAAGTAACGAAGATGGTCAGTTTCATTGTTGCGATGATGAATTTTTTTTTTTTTTTAAAAAAAAAAAAAAAAAAAAATTCACTGACAGATCCTACCTCTTATATTTGGTTGGAAACGCACTGCAGACCAGGTTGTGATAACTCACCGCTAAGATGTGGAGTGAGTAAGCTTAGGTTCTGCAAATTAGATCAGCTGCTCCACAAGGTGGCATGAAGGAATCGCAACCTGACCTAGAGCGCATCTACAGTTGGTTCGCAATGTTCTCCCCCGCTACATCCTGATCGCTAAGGTCGCTACTTGTAGCTCCTGAATCCTTTTTGAGGCTTAGCATTCGGAGGTTTTACTTGAAGTAGAATTTTTGGCAGGAGGATAACAAGTAGCGACATACGAGCTGCATGCAAGTTCCTTAGAAGAAGGGCAATTTACAATCGTCTTTGCGGTGGTTACTTTTTCGGCAATGAAAATCAGTCGATGACATGCCACATACCGTTCTCCTCTGTACAGCCCTCTCGTTCCGTCTGCAGTCTTATGGTGACAATGTGCGGATCGAAATCCTGACAGCATTGCTTGTATGTATCTTTTTTTTACGAACTATCCGCGTATAAGACACATACATTTGTTTATACTTACAGGGTAACATAATTGGTCAAGGCACATTAGTGGTCGAGAAATACAAGGGCAAAACGTTTGTCAACAATTACCTTAGAGCTGTAGGAATATTTGCTATACCACGAATATTTGTATCTTTGTCGAAAGACATCGCGGAATTTGCTGGCGACATCGCTTACAGGTGTAGTTAAAAGACATGATGGCTGTGCCAGTTTCGGCGTTAAGGTGTGTAACAATCAAAGTCATGGTTGGCCCATGCCGGGGAGCTATCCAACAATTCCATGACTTTATGATAGAAAGGAGTTCCTGTAGGGTAAAGAGGTGAAGGTAACTTTCGTGACCCCTGCAAGAAAGGGAGAAGTCTTTTGGTAGCCTCTGCTCATCACCTACTACAATTATTAGCGTAGAATTGCACCAAATGAAGGTATTATGGCCGTGATAACCAACTCATGAGTGTTACAGGGAATGGAACTGGTTCTTTTCATATATTAATACTGACTTAAGTCTCTAAAAGTATGGACTGACTCTTGCAATATTCATTGTTTCAACCTTCTTCACGACTACAACGCCAAGATGTAACCAGTCAAACAAGACAGTACCGTAAAGTAGGTTAAGCCTCTCTTAACATCGAGGTAAGTCGCGCCGCTCGGTGGAAACTCACTCTCAGGAACACGGCTCCCTTCCGAGATGTTCTTGGTAGCTAGGCAGGCGATCTCTGCGGCATCATTCTTATTTCCTGGGAGCCGCGCTGTGATAAGGACCGGAACTGGTTGTCGGACAAGCAAGTCATATGAATCAAGGAACTCCTCTTCTGCAGCAGGAAGCAACTTTCCTTGCCACATTACACTCTGCGTCTGATAGTCGTCTGGAACATTGACTTGTGGTAGGCCATTGAATGTGCAATCTTGCTGTGTGAGATTGAATGGTTTGGCTGTCGCGCTATGTCAGTACTCTCCATCTATGGTGGCCAGTGGACAAGAGAAGACATACTTGTCCATAGCCTTATTGGTCGACCGCAGGCTTCCTTGACGTCGACGTCAGGGCAGTCCCCGTCACGTGGTCTTGGTGCGCTTCGCAACGCTTCCTGACACTCCTCACTGAGTATCCCGTCGCAGGTCGCGTTGCTATCTCCGGATTCTGAGTCTGAAGTCGCATTCACGGGGTCCATTTCGTAGTAGCACAGTTCAATCTCTTTGCCTCTCGTCGTTTCGGGGAATGATTCTGGCACGCTGAGCCACACGGCAGGCTCACCATAAGAGGAGACATCCTTGACAGTAGTGGTGTTCCTGGCAAGGCGAAATCGAAATGTCATGGATAAGTGCCATTCTTCTTGCTCTAGAAGGGAAAAAGGTGTTGTGCCAGTAGCGTTGAACGAAACATTACCCTCGGCGAGATCTTCAGTTACTGGCGAGCATTGCGTATCGGAGCTGCTGCTGTTGTTTTGGGCCGCGACAGGGAATCCAAAATAGACTGAAGACGCTGTGAGGAGATGGCTAAAGAACCTCATGATGGCAAAAAGTTTGATGAGTCGTTGCTTCCTACAGAGAAAAGACAGATATAACCTTGTATTTATGTGTGAATGAGTCAGGGCCCTGCCTATCGATCGATTTTCGATCGACTTATCGACCATGTCGCCACGAACTACCTATAACTTCTCAAATGAAATTGAACGCATTTACCGCAAGTTCACTGCGCTTGGCAGCTGGTGTTTATCCAGTTGGAATGCGAAAAGATATTCAGAACCCATTGATTTTTACCCCATGACGTCAGAGCCAAGTTTTATCTGTCATCGCCAAGACGCAGGATTGCTTGGCTACAAATTTAACTGGTACGAGGCCCTACTCACTGGCCATCACGGTTCTCAAAGGTCTAGAAGGAACGCACCCTTGACAGTATCCTCTTTCAAAAACAAGACTTAGTCAGGCCCGGGCGCGCTTGGGATACGCAATGACGCACAGAATAACGCTCAGAGACGGTTCACAATACCCCCAGGGAGCTTAGATTTAATTTGTCTTAAGCCTGCTTTGCGACAGCAGGGCGACCGGAGTCTCATTTCAATATCGAAAACGGCGATTGATCGTTTACATGCGGACACGCTAAAATATACCTCGGCGGCTCAAGGGCCGATAGACAAGACGAGAATGGGTCAGCAAATGTAAAAGTTCGTATTTGGTCCAGGGAATGATGACGACTAGGGCGACGTTCATGACATGATATGAAATGAAGCTAGAGTCTAATGAGGCTTCAAAGAATAAGCCATTCGCCTGAATATTGCGGCTTGAGCGTGTTATGGTTACTTTCTTTCGGTAAACCTCCATGTCCTTGTGGAAACAAAAAGATTGTCTGCCTGGTTAGCAACAGACGACTTTCTTCAACTGCTCCCACATTCCCAAACTGCTCATTTGCCGCAATCAAGGGGGAGAAATAGCCAATCTTGTGGTCTTATTCTTGTCGCCCAATCACAGGATTAGTCCCCGGAGACGAAAGTACTCTCTAAGCATTGAATCCAAGTATTCTTTTGGATAATGATCATGTCGGAAAGTCAGCCTTTAACAACAGTCAAACATAAGCAAAACAGCAATATCAGGCAAGTCAGATTTTTGGTCGTCGTCAATTTTGTTATCCCTCAATACACATGCATCTCGTATAGCCAGTACCTAACAGCCATCCACATGTTTTCCAAGTACGATATAGGTCTGCATTTAAGGGAAAGCGGTAATTTCGGTTTATACAAAGTTTTCCCTCACTTTCTAAACGGCTTCATATCATTAGACCAGCTCTGAACATCCGTGCCACCCAGGTCAACACACTCTCCAAGATTGGATACAATAAGGACCACCTTGCCAGTACAGTCAGGCCCGGTCCATCCTGCAAAGAAATGTTTGCTAACCTCTCCTACCACCATAGTGGCAGAGCCGGTTCCAGGGACGGGCCTATTGATGCAGTTGCCCCTAGAGCCTAGGTAGGCATATCTGGTTCCAGTTCCGCTACAATTGGCAGAGTCGGCATACATGCGGCCATAGAACTCGATTGGCTTATCGGGGACGCCTTGGGGCGAGGCAGCGGCAAAACTCGAAAGGGCGAGCGTGATGAAAGTAGAAATAGCATGCATGATGACAAAAAGGGTTGGTGTTGGATTTTCGATAGTTGGTTGTTTGAAAGTGTCTCAACACTTCTTTATCCACGATGTACTTGGGAACCTTCTGGTTTATTTAACTGAACTGGCAAACTTGTCCTCTTTATAGACCACATGCAGATTGTTATGACCCTTAAAGTCTTCCAACTCATTGCTGGGATAATTCCCTCAAAGTCTCACTGCTTATTGGCTGATTATGAATGCAAGAGGCCGTTCTTGGGTTGAAGGATTCGGTGGTATGGTCTGATGGCGAGAAGGATTACCTCGGTCTTCCTTTAACAAGGTTAATATTCCGTCGCAACAATCCTCTATGCAAACCGAAGACACGTACTCTAGCCTTTGACTCTAGAAACCGGTCTTCAAATGAGGGGTGTATACGGAGGTTAAGTTTAAAAGTCTTTGCTAACGCTAAAAATTTAAAAGTAGGGTAATAGCTAGGGTACTTTATTAACTAGGGGATAATCCCTACCTTCTAGGTACTTATTCCCTCCTTTGTAATTAATAATTTTCCTAATATATACTAGTAGCCTCTGTATTTATACCTATATCTTCTCTTAAGGAAGATTATTCTACGTAGCTTCTTACTTACAAATAGCTTTACTTCTACTCTTTAGGGCACCTTTTTTTATTATTACCCTCTTTATCTATAGCTACATAAGCTCTATAGTATTTAAATCTAGCAAATTTAAATACTAAAGAAGTTACTAAATACCCTAAAGATTATATATAGTCTACTGTATATAGTATTTATAAGCAGGAGCCTAATCTTCCTATATAATAGTATTTAGTCTTTCCTTTATATATTTCTTTACAAAAGGAAGTAATTTTAGTAGTAGAATTATCTACTAATACCTTTACTAGTTAATCCCTCCCTTCTTTCCCTCTTAAATAAGCTTACTAATATCCTTATTCTATTACTATATAGGCTTCTTATTTAGTAAGTTATAAAGACCTAGTCTTCTTATACTATTCTTAATTTCCTACTTCTTCTTTATAACTAGCT
This sequence comes from Fusarium multiceps, assembly GCA_028416715.1. Classification (NCBI taxonomy): domain Eukaryota; kingdom Fungi; phylum Ascomycota; class Sordariomycetes; order Hypocreales; family Nectriaceae; genus Fusarium; species Fusarium multiceps. The sequence continues at coordinate 83,654 of JAQPZZ010000060.1, read as the reverse complement.
TAAGAGCTATATTTATTATATCTATTATAATAGTAGCTTCCTTCTTTTACTTAGTAATCTCTAGAGTCTAGTAATAATAGGGACCCTTTTTATTATATAAAAAGGTAGCCTAAAATATAAACTTACTAAAGCCTTTCTATTTCTTATAGATATAGCTTCTTAAGAAATATTCTTTTAACTTCCTCTAGATCCAGTAGTTACTATACTAATACAGTAGGATAATAAAAGTCTTATTTAACTAAATTATAGCCTTCTAGTCCTCTAAAGTCTAGTCTTTATAAGCAAGATACTATTCTAAGTATTCCTTATATATCTAAGTAGTTAGTTTAGGCTTCCTAGTTAGCTTAATCTTCTTATATTCTATAGCCTTAAGGATCTAGATAACTATAGATATTAAGATCTCTAGTCCTTATATACTAAGTTCCCTAGTAATATTAGTAGTAGTTTTTTCTCTATTAAATTAATCCCTACTAACCTATGTAATAACTAGGTCCTTAGCTTTAGCTATCTACTTAGTTAGATACCCTAATTACAAAGTATCTTTAAGAAACTTATTAACTAAATAAAGTAGTACTTTGTTAAGCTTAAAGCCTTACTTTATTACCTTTATATATATACTATTAATAGTATAGACTAGAAGTTCTATTATACTATAGATCTTAGTAGTAGTTTTATTACTATTAGCAGGGGATTTTAATATTACTACTAATACCTATATTACAATATTTATATAATATACTATTTTAACTAATATTAAAGAAATAAGGAATAATAATAAAATTACTTATAGTATAATTATATACAGATTTATATATATAACCCCTGCTAGGGCTTATAGGGGCTGATGCTGATCACTTCTTGGCAGGCAAGGACTTTTGAACTTGACCTCCGTAGCACGATCCTTTTACATTTCTTTAATATTATTTTAAAGAAGTACCACAAAAGGTTCTACAATGGTTTCACAAGCGCTAATACTTGTTTTCTTGATAATAATTAATATTAGGGTATTTACAAAAATGCAAACAGATGCTTTCATGCGTCGGTTATATACGAGAGCCCGAATTTATTTCGCTATCGCATTACGTGACAGAATGACCGCGCGATAATCGATAGCCTTCTGCTCAAATCTCTAGAATAGTCCACTTACGACTAATTTATTATTTGCCGATAAATGAACAACACCTCTTAGTGCTGATTTGTTTGAATACCTCTTCATATTCTGAAACTATAACAATCACCTTAACACATCAAAGTCCCGGCTGACCTTGTCGACGGCTATTCTTTTGGTTCCACATAGAGCAACGTCTAACTCTATCATGGGCTCACATTACACCCGGCTCACATCGTCCAGGTCCACCACGACCCTCAACACTTGTCATCTTTCCACTGCGATTCTTTCCAGCATAAAAGGCCTACACGAGACTGCTCGGCTACAGATGCCGTAATTGCGATTTTGCGAGACGGTGATATGCTCAGCATTCTCAATAGAAGTTGACAAGGTTTCCACAGAAAGCCGTACCTTGCGATTCCAAACGCTGAAGACGTAGAAAGAAGATGAGCAATCAAATCCAATACGACCAGATGCTGTGCAAGTTATTTCTATGCCAATTGGGATGGAGGTTTTGTCTTACTCAGAATCAAAGTCTTGCTCACTGTACAGAAATAGTTCTGTGTTTAAAATATATCCCGAAAGTATATAAAAAGGGGAGATGACTATCGATATACGCTATATAAGCAAACAATATAGCATTTTCCCAACTTTTATCAGGGGACGTGCTGTTCTATTTCTGGGTGTCTCTCTGTTCTAAGTCAGAGGTGCTGAAAGCCCTTCGCATACTTTTGGGGTTTGTTGTTCTTAAAGGCTTAGGCAGATAGCGTATAAAGAGAGGTGAGATATTTCCGCATACAAATACAGGACGGCACATCCAGATAAACGCAAGTAATAGAACGTTAGGCAACGTCGTGACGGAATGTACCTAAAAATTATAAGAAAGCGTGGAGCACAGGTCAACGAAGGGAGGCAAGCAGGTAGAAAATTCCAGCCAGGTTTTGTTTGAACAATAGGAGCCTGCCCAATTTCAATCTGTGCCCCGTAATTATGCGTTTGGTTCCGAGTAGAAAAATACTGCTTTCATGATCTGGATGTGATGTGGGCTCTGAGTTTGGGGGCTGGGCAGGTAGGGCATAGCTTGGAAATTCAAATCACAGTTATGTTCAAAGAGCGCAGGACAGTTATCATGTTCTAATACAAGCAAGATGCAAACAGGGAGAACTAAGCCGGTTTCACAACGAGACTGTCAGGTGTGCGGTCTTACAGGTATTAATTCTAGATGGTTTAACGTTCTGCACCGAAAGCAAAGACTCAATATGATAAAAGTCCGATTCTAAATGGTCAGATCATCTGTCGGAAAAAGATGTCGAGGTACAGTACAAAAAGAATGTCATATGATATTTGTGATATCGCTGCCTCTCTTGCTAAATCCCATCTGTATGTTATTGAGAGTTCAGGTCAATTGGTGGAACTCATGTAATCCAGATCCAACAATTTCCGTCTTATCTGTCGCAGGCAGGGTGATCTTAGCCTTGGTGTTGGGTGGAATTCTCACTTTCAGATGGAATCCCGCATCCGTCAAGTTCCAATCCGTCGAAACTGTACCATATCCAGTGACAAGCTTCGCGCTTGCATGTGTAATGTTCCCTCCTGGAATCGGCGCAATGGAGATTACCTTGTACCCTGGCTCGAGGGGCGCAATTCCCCCAATGACTTGATGCATCCAGTTCGCGACAGACCCAAAAGAGTAATGATTGAAACTCGTCATCTCGCCTGGATTGACGGTGCCGTTCGGCAAAAGACTGTCCCATCTTTCCCAGGTCGTTGTACCACCCATGACGACTTGATATAACCATGATGGGACCTTCTCCTGAAGGAGCATTCGGTAGAAATCGTCCGTGGCATTGGCATCCTTCAGAGCGAAGCCAAGAGGCGAAGTACCTGCGAATCCAGTGCCGACGAGATAGTCATTCTCTCGAACGATCTCGCGCAACGTTTCCGCTGCCTCCTGTCTTTGTCCTTCATCCTTGAAGAGATTGAAGCCCACAGACAATGCGTAAGCGGTTTGGGTCCTATTTGCCAACTCTCCATCCGTTGCCCAAGCCTTCTGGAACTCACGCTTGAGGTCCAAATGTTGCGCCTTATATTTGTCAACCAGGTCCAACTTCTCAAGCGCAGTAACAATATGCGTAAGGATCTCAGTCATCTTAACGAGGTACGCATCTGACACGAGAAACTTGCTAGTCGTTGCACCTCCGGGATCATCAGACGGGGCAAGGGGGTCTAGCCAATCCCCAAACTGGAAAGTGCTGCGATTCCATAACCCGACTTCATTTCTCGGAATGCCTTTATCTATCCAGCCTTGAGACTGAGGGAGATGTTCCTGCAAAAGTCCTTTGTCGCCAAATGCTTGATAGATGTTCCATGGGTTAGAGACTACGACGTCTCCCCACACTGAAGCAGGAGCTGGCGATATCCCAAATGTCGAGGGAACGGTAGGGACGAAGAACGGGGCAATCATGCTGTCATTAATCGACATTTCAGACCACACATCCTTGTGCCAACTCTTCCAGAATGATGCTGTGTCAAAGAGATAGTTGGACGTCGGGCAAAAAGCATGGGCGTCTCCAGTCCATCCAAGACGTTCATCACGCTGAGGACAGTCTGTAGGGATAGAAAGGAAATTTCCCTTCATTGACCAGCGAACATTCGAGTGGAATTTGTTCAACAATTCATGTGAACAGTTAAAGTAACCCGTTTCCTCCATATCAGTATGGACAACAATCGCCGTAACACTGTTCTCGTCCAGCAATGTTTCCTCGGGCCATCCGTCAATCTGAGCATAGCGGAACCCGTGAAAGGTAAACTTTGGCTCCCAATCAAGTAGGCCCTGCCCGCCTAGCTTGACTGTATCTTTGGCCATGGCTTTTCGAAGCGGTCGGAGCGCCAGTTCCCCGTCTTCCAAAACCTCTGCATGTCTCAATGTGATAGTTGTGTTTGCAGGTCCGTCAACCTTCAATCGCAGCCATCCGACAAGATTTTGGCCAAAGTCGACAAGCTGCTTCCCAGACCGTGACTTGAAGAACTCTTTTGGTTTGACTTCTTGAATTCGTCGGGTAGGAGGTTGATCTGGCGGGACGAGTACCCTATCAAGTGATGGGAGGACGCGAGTATCATACCAGGATGCGTCGATGAATCCGGGCTCTGACCATCCTTTAATCTTAGTTTCAAGATTACCGTCATAATGTTCTCCATCATAGATCTCCCCCTCAACAACTGGTCCGAATCCTGATTTCCAGGTCGTGTCGGTATAAACCTTGGATACAGTGCCATTCCTCGACTTGATATGGAGCTGCGCCAAAACACCTGTTGAGTTCCCGTAAATATTTCGCTGTCCTCCGCCAAACCCTAAGCGTCCAGCATACCACCCTTCACCAACCAGTGCTCCAATCGCATTTGCGCCGGGAGTAATAAGGTCAGTAACGTCATACGTGTCATAGATGTGACGGTGATGGTACGACTGCCACCCTGGAGCTAAGACGTGATCACCGACTCGCTTCCCGTTGATTTCGGCTTCGTAGATACCTAACGCGGTAATATATAGCCTCGCCGATTCGAAACTATCAGGTACTGCGAAGTCCTTTCTGAAGTAGACAGGCCTTTTCGGTTCGCTCACGTTGACCTTCATGGTTGAAGCAATGGGTTTGACATTCTCCCAGCTTTGCTGAGAGAGACCTGTTTCGACAGACACCCAATCGGACCAGGGTGTTGAGGACTGATTCCCATGCGCGCGAACCCTAAGATGTGCAAGTTCGGCTTCGTCTAGGGGCGTGTCGGGCCAAGGAAGGTAAAGTGAATCGGAGGAATTGAAAGAAAAGGATTTAGACTCATCCTTGATACTCCGAGTAACTTCAATGTCGTATGAGCTCTGTTCCCAGTTCGCAACGTCACCATCAAATCTCCAAGAGATTCGTGGTTCAGTCTCGGCGATCCCCAGGGCATTACGGTAATGCTCAAATGAGACTCGGGAAATTGTCAACGCCATATTGAACGTTGGCTTATATACTGGAGAGCATGATTCAATTGAAAGAACAACAGAGGGGTATTTATCAATCTAAAAACAAACCACTCCGACATGACTTTGGTGATATTGTCATGGTCGACTCTGTCTATAGCTTTACCGATGTCAACTGCCGTGCCAGATCATCGATCGAATTACTATATTGATCCTCCTCGCTCATAGATGCACCGAGAATTGGAAGTTGTATCGGCCATCAGAATGCGGGGAAGACCCCGGTCACCACCACAACAAGGGATCGTACCTAGTTAGAACGTCAGTCACCCCGCAATTGGCCACCCTAACGGAACACAGTCTTATTATGGATACCTCCGATGATGGCAACTTCATAGATAGAGCATTAAACCAGCTGTTGACAAAGTCTCTTGAGCGGAGAGTACACTAATGTGCTGTCCTCGATACGTCATGTCTAAGGGTGCTCCAGTCTGCTACCTTCCGTGGATAAGATGAACGAAATAAAGACTAGAATTGTAGACCGCTCTATGGAGAATAATAAACAGCCTCCGCACAATGGTTGACTCATATTTCCCAGACTTTCGACGCAATTGTGTTCGATCTCAAACTGTCAATAGCCTTTGGAGGCGTTCCCAATTATTTCAATGCTATGCATTGCCCGCGACTCTGTGCTTATGATAGTTGCAGTCTCAATCCATGAACCTCTACCAGTACTTCTCAGTTGATCTGAAATAGAGGCCTACCAAGCAAATCGACGTGAATGCGCTCATAGCCATTTCCAAGTTGACTACTCGCACTGATTTGACCGTCTGATCCCATGCAAGGAATATCGGCAATGAGAGGTTCTATCCATTCAGACATCAAGTCAACTGCCCGTAGGCTGTGTTCGGCGTTGTGGTAGCTAACAGCACATTTTGGATCGTCGTTAAAGCACCATCCCAGGTATCGTCGCAATTGATGACCATATCGAGAGCAACAGCGACGTCGCGAATGGTACGAGCCTTAGTAAGTCCACCAACTCGAGATGGCTTGATGTTCACACCTGTAATGCCACCTGCGTGAGCTGCGAACAGATCTGCAACCGTGATGATACTCTCATCTAACATGACTGGCAACCCTGTTCTGCGACCGACTGCTGCGCAGTCTGACAGCGTGCGGCACGGTTGCTCAAGCCCTACAGTGATGTCTTGTCCAATAGCCCGAGCAAAGGTCAGGGCTTGGTCCTTGGTCCGGCCGCCATTTGCATCAACCCAAATGATAACATGGTCGGGCAGAGCGGCACGGACTGCTTTGACTCGCTTTGCGTCAGAAACAGGATCATCTCCTGCCTTCAGCTGCATCGTGACAGCGCCCTTTGCCAATTCATCTTGTGCTTGTTTGACAGCGGCATCAGGCTCTCGGATCCCAATGACAGAGAAGGCTTTTGGACTTTCAGTGAGGCGGCCACCAAGCAAAACCGCTGTCGGCAATCCTAACGACTTCCCAAGGATATCCCAGCAGGCCATGTCAATCACAGCCTTTGCCGCATATGCTCCCATCATGGCCCGATCCATGACATTGCAAATGGCTGCGGGAGATCTTGGGTCCAGACCAATGAGTTGTGGACTGAGCTCCTGAATAGCTGCCAGTTCGCCGGTATATGAGCTTGCAAGATAATCACTGCCAAGAGGTGCTGTCTCAGCCCAACCCTCAAAACAATCATCGGAACGGATCCGAACAACGATCGACTTGTGACCTTTGGCTAAGCGGCCGCGAGACATGGAGTATGTGCCATAGCGATAGTTGGCGTCGTAGGTAAACACAGTTATATCTTGGATCTGCATTGCGACAACGGAAAGTGAGCTTGAAATCTGGATAAGCTGTTTCTGGGCATATCTCTCGAAAGACCGTTCATATAAGTATCCTGATGCTCGTAAGTCTTGAAAGCAGTGGGAAATACCTTGTGGAGACGGTGTATCGCGCTGCGCGGATAGCATAGCCGGTGGTGTAGTCTTTCCCAAAGCTGTGCGGGTGGTGTAGCCGATGGCGACGCCTTTTCCAGATAGGTTAAAATAACGTTACCCAAACCAACATCAGATAGCGCGGAGACCGGCGCATCGCCGTATCAATACATTTCATTGACTCTATATTGAAACATATTCTCGGCATCATATACCGACACTAACAGTGCAGGAGACAGACCTCTGGTCTTACAAGACGTTTAGCATGCTGACATTTATGCAGTCATTTATCGCCCTTCCAAATTCTCCAGCTTACAAAACAAGGCAATTTCGGGCCATCTAATCGAATTCTGGCAAGATTTTACAAATATAACGCCGAAAGGTGCGAGTATCCTGCTGTTTCTCCACGCTTCCTGGTATAGTAGTCGGTGTACCTAGCTTCCCGAAAACGCTTGATAGCAGCCTTGCCGGCATTAGGATCGATTCAGACCCTTTTCGCTGCATAAATACTAATGGTGAGATATTTGGCGATCGAAGCTAGGGCAAATGTTCTCTTGTAACTCCATCAGCGAACCTAGATATTTACCATAGTTGGCCCATGTACTGAGACGACTTCGACGTTTTATCGAAATTTAGCTGTTGGTTCTTGATTTTACAAACTCGATTCAGTGACCCTGTTAGTTCATTGGATCCTGCATGTCTAGATGGGACCATGCGGAGATCTAGAAGCAATTAGTTGTAAGCACTATGTCTCAGTTCGACTAATCGGCCCTAAATATTTCAACACGACCAACAACAACTTCCCCCAATGGTGACAAAAGGAACCCCGACAGCGCTACATCCTCTTGCACACATTATCTAACTCCACATCCCCAGCAATTAATGCTTACGAGTCACATACCTTGTTGATACTCTTTCTTCGGCAGTCACGTTGACTTTTTTATTCCTGACAATTCTCGTCAGTGGAACGCTGTGTACGAACTTCTTCTATGACGGCAACTTCACCGATCCACCAGATCGTCTCAGGCCGGGCAATAACGTATTCCCTTCAGCGGAAGGTGCGCGATCGGACTGTATTCTGTAAGTCAGATCTATAGGCGCTCTTGTGAACAGATGTTGAACTGAGGTGGTAGCTACTTCTGTCTCGAGGACGTAGCCGATGGCTACACACCCGACTGTTCGGAGTTGGCAACTGTAGTGGGTGCTACCCCTGAAACAATTTTTAAGTCTCTCCTGGAGGTTGGCTCTCGCTGACATCATCTCATCCTATAGGAACTCATTTTGTGGAATCCGTCTCTAGCCGAGCCTAACGGGACTTCGGAAGTTTCTGAGGATCTCACTGCTATTCTGACGACCCTGGACAGAGGCTTTGTTACAGTCATACCAGGGTTCACTTGGCCAGGCACACTCGCCCCAAGTAAAGCTTATTGTGTGGTTCTGTCTTCGGCTACCCCTTGTAAGTTATTATATATTGCCTATGTTAAATAATAGCAACTGTTTTCTAATATTCAAAACCTCCGATAGCCTCAAATGCCTATGAGGAGCAACCGCCCACACCTCGCGCCGCCGATGAGATACCCGGCTGTACCATGTGGCTTGACGTTCCTAAGGGCATTAGTTGCGGTGGCCTAATGATGATGGATAATCTGCAGTTTGGTGAGTTCTATGAGATGAATCCCAGTATTGGCGCAGATTGTAGTGAGGTAGTAGCCGGATTAAACTACTGCAGATCAACACATCCGCGCGGGTGGGATTTTGGTATCCCTAGATGGGACAGCTCTGAATCAGGCTTCTTGAAATTTCCACTCAGCCACCTAGCGTTATAAACAAAACAGAATTTTGAGAGAGGGGGAAAATTAGGGACACCGGTTCGTGTTAGAAAGCTGATATAGTCATTTCCATCAGAGTGACGATCTTAAACACAATGTATCAAAGAGGAACTGGCTGCAACATTGCGTTCTTACGAGTCTAGAACATAATAACTCTCGGGAATCTAGTTTTTTCTCGAAACGTTATTTATTTTGCTTTCTTTTTCTGTTGCGTGATAATTATCGTTGTCTTCACAAGGCCTTGACCCTTAATAGGGTAGATTAGCAAGGTTAGAAAAAGCCCGCGGATGTGGCAACATTGCCGACAACGCCAGTGACAAATCAGGACGTCAGTGAGTTCCCAGCACGAAAGAATCCACTCCTGAATTAAAATAGAATTGCCCCAGCCGTCTAGATAATCAGACAACTAATACCGCATTCTGCATTTTTACTGCCCCTATAACTGACATAACAGCCGGTGAGATTTTCTACCATCTAGACAGTGATGATAAACTGAGATGTACTGTAGGTCTATATTATAATTCTACCCAAGAGCTAAACGTCACCACCGATACTATAGCCAACTTGATACCATGACGAGAAGTAATGCATTATTATACTCGTCTTCATTAACAAGAACAATGATGTGGTTTCTAAAGTATAAACCCATCATCGCTTCCTCGGATAATGGAGCCAAGAGAACCCGAGATTCCGAGCCTGGACACCCTAAAGTAGACAAAGGTAAACCCGAGGGGTTCCTTGTAATCATCCGAGTCTCGGGACAGGAACCCGACCCTTGCTTCGGGTAAGGAGAACGACCAGCCGATCCATGTAAATTTACTTTGTCGTGTTCGCGAGATCGACACTTCTTAGAGGACCGGAAACTATTGAAATTAGAGCAACGCCTCTTTTGCGATGGAGGGTCAGTTTCTTTGAATTTGCACAACAGACATATGTTAGTAAACTTTTGGTTGTGGTGTTAGAGAAATGCGAGGACGATCTGAAGGGATAGGACGACGTTGTTTAAACCCGATTCATTTCATGGAAACGGCCACTGCTATCTATCTATGGTTTCTTTATGTACCGGCAGAGTTGGGATTAGGAACTACCCTTTTGTCTATGAACCGAGGCCCAAAGATAAGAACACAAGCTTGTGTCTGCCTTTCTTATCATTTGTACAGTAAGTTCTTTTTCAGGGTGAGACTCGGCTGGGATCCCGGTGGGGTTAGTAAGAACAGCCAGAAACTGGGAGGTGGCTGTGTGGACTTGATCGGGTACGTGGTCTTTTTTGAGACTAGTTCTATCTTTCTATGAATTGTATCAGTGGATGACGAAGGGTTCGTAACCTCTGACATTCCTGCGTATCCACACTCTTATCAGAGATCGCCATTGTGGAAACGTGTGTTAACTGGGATGAAGATAAGCTCAACAACAATAACAGGAGAAGCAACGAGATGAGCATCTTTGCATTACAAGATCGTCCATGTTTTTCTATGATTTAAGCTCTTTGAAGCCTCCACTGTGCGAGGGTGGGAGGCTGTCAACCTCGATGGAACCTGGGGCTGGTTGCCCATCGACCGAAAAGCCTGGCTCCTGAACCTGGGGTAAATGTGGAGGATGCGGGGATGGTGCATGCTATAACTGCGGGGGTGGACACCCATTCGATAAATTACTCGCTCTTCCAACTTAATCTCCTTGGATGTGAGCGATATAGGCGCTAAGGTAAGTCCGGGGCTACAGTAACGTTAGAATGTGGCTGCACTGGGCGAGAGATTAGAAACGCGAGGCAGTGATGTGCGTATATAAACTCATGTGAATCCCAAGTCCAATTCTCTCATTGTCTTTGACCAATTCTTCACCTCTCCCATCTCCAAACCCCTTCCCGTACACTCTCTTCTAGAGCTCATTCTTCCATTCTTCCCTTTTTATCATAGGATTATTTCACCACAATATTCTATCACCCCTTTACCCTTCATCATGGCTTCCCATGATAAAAACAAGCACGGCGAGACTTCGAGTCTCCACAATGAGAAAGTCGAGAGAACACAGTCCGGTACAGGTAGTGTTATGCAGGGCACAGTTACACACACCTCACAACTTCATCGCAACCTTGGCAACCGTCAAATCCAACTCATTGCCATCGGTGGTTCGGTCGGAACCGCTGTCTTTGTCTCCATTGGTACAGGTCTCGCCCATGGCGGCCCAGGCAGTCTCTTCCTGGCTTACACCATCTACTCCTGCATGGTTGGTCTTGTTAATAACTGCATGGCTGAAATGGCTGTCTATCACCCTGTCTCTGGTGCATTTATCAGAATGGCTGGTCACTGGGTGGATGAGTCCTTTGGATTTATGGTCGGCTGGAACTTTTTCCTCTACGAAGCTCTCCTAGTGCCCTTCGAAATCTCGGCGTTGAATCTTGTGCTTAAGTTTTGGCGAGATGACATACCTGTTGCTGCTGTTGTCGCGATTTGTATCGTGCTTTATGGGTGAGCCAAGCCTATTGAATCCTCCCGTTGTTCCTTGACAGACATACTAACAACCCTGTCTCCACAGTTTAATCAACGTCGGTGCTGTTAAATGGTTCGGCGAAGCGGAGTTCTGGCTCTCGATCGGAAAAGTTATCCTCTTCTTCATCGTCTTCTTCTTCACATTTATCACCATGGTCGGTGGCAACCCCCAGAAGGACGCATATGGCTTCCGGTACTGGAAAAACCCAGGCTCTTTTGCAGAACATATCACGACAGGCGATCTAGGGCGATTTGAAGGTTTCTTAGGTTCTCTCTGGATAGCCGCCTTCACTTGTGTTGGTCCTGAATACGTCTCTATGATTGCTGGCGAGGCCAAGCTGCCTCGTGTCTATATCAAGAACGCTTTCAAGACCACTTACATCCGGTTCGGAATCTTCTTTATCCTCTCATCTCTTTGCGTTGGCATCATCATTCCTTACGATGACCCTACCCTTGTTAGTGTTACTGGCGGAGGCGAGGGTGCTGGTACCGGCGCTGCCTCTCCTTATGTTATTGCCATGGGTAATCTCGGCATTGGAGTCTTGCCCCACATCGTTAATGGCCTTCTTGTCTCAAGTATCTTCTCCGCCGGTAACGCCCTGACTTACTACGGCACTCGGTCTCTCTATGGCCTAGCTCTTGAAGGCCAAGCTCCCAGGTTCCTACTCAAGTGCACATCTTTCGGTCTGCCTATCTACTGTCTCGGAATTGTTATGCTCTTCCCCTTCCTGGCCTTCCTCGCTGTGTCCAATGACTCAGCTGTTGTCCTTACCTGGCTTACCAACATCATCACTGCCGCTCAGATCATCGACCACATTGTCATATCCATTACATACATCTTCTTTTATCGGGCGTGTAAGGCACAGGGCATTGACCGCAAGACCTTGCCTTATTGCGGCTGGTTTCAACCCTACAGCGCCTGGATCTCGGCTGCCTTCCTGATCTGTGTTGTCTTCTGCTACGGATACACTACTTTCCTGCCTGGAAACTTCACTCCAGATGGCTTTTTTACCTACTATACTATGTTGATTATCGCGCCTATTACTTTCTTTGGCTGGAAGTTTACGAAGAAGACAAAGTTTATTAAACCATCCGAGGCTGACCTTGTTTGGGAGAGACCCCAGATCGATGCTTATGAGGCTGCTTTTGAAGAGGTCCCTGTCGGTTTCTGGACGGAAATTCTCCAGTTGTTTGGCTTCAAGAGAAATAAGTCAAATGCTACAGCATAAAAGCATGTAAATCCTGCCGTGCAATAGGACAAGGTAGCATTCAGAATTTATATATTCGCTTATACCTACAGGGATGTAAGATACCACCGTTACCCACGCAGTACATGTTGACTCCAGCGTCGTTTTGAATTCTGGCCATTGGATATTGATTTTTACCCAACCCTGTCACCCTGTTGTTCCTTTAGACCCTGCAGGGTGAAGACTGGTGATGCGTGTTGGCTGCTTGGATGGTTTTTATCCAGTTTGAAAGTAGCGGAGGATAGGACGTATGAAGTCCGCACATTGACAGAGATGCCAAAGTCTCTAATGTTGCAATGGACGCATGCTCCGGCCGCTCGTGCGATAGCCGAGCAATCGCCTGGCGAATCTTTCGTTGACGATCGATACCCGAAGACAAACACCGGGAACCTCGTTTGGTGATGACCAGACACCCGAAAGCACCCTCGAATTGCAATAAGGATATCGGGTCCCAGTAGACCGGAGCCATCAATGAAAGGCTCATCTCAATCGGGTCGAGGCCAAATCATGGATGAGAGTAGGTGGGGGAAAATGGTTAACAGACCCCGACAGTCAAGTTATGTAGTAAATACCTCGGTGTACGGATACGGAGCGGACTCATCCAGGTAGCACCCAGCCCCCTGGATTATAAGGAGAAAGGTAATTTGTCACTGTTTGACAATCCTTGGAGGTGACAACCAACAGGCAATACTCGACACGCTAAAGTGGGTAGTCAACTGAAGCAAGACTACCGTATCAGGAAAAGGCTCCACGTGCCGCAAAGTCGCAACCTCGCTAAAGCCAGCTCAGACGACATGTTATGCAGTTGGTTGAGGACATGCATGGGTCGACTGACGAATTAACTCACCAGGCAGATCGTGATCCTTGAGTAGGTGGGCATGACTGCCTTGGCCAAGGCCGAGCGGTAATGAGAAGACTGGAGTCCTGCATCTCAAGTAAAATCCTCCCCTCTCAAGCAACGATAGGAGAAGATTGTCGGATTTGGCTGTGTAGAAGTCGATATCTGTGGAAGACCGGCGAGAGTTGAGGAGATGCCCTCTATTAAATGCAGGTATCTGCCGCTTACAGCAGGTAACTGGTGAAGCTGCCGGAGTTGTTTCAGGGTTTAGGCTGCTACAGCACCAACTGGATTTGGTGCATTAATTGATTGTCAGGTTTCCACTCCTTACTTCAAACCAGAAATTCTGCAGCTAGGTAGGTGCAACAGTAACAATACCCTATACTGAATGACCGCGGATCGCGGCAGCCGGCAGCCCCGTATAGCTTCGAATAAGATTCCAGCCAGGATAATGAGTCAGCAGGTTACTGGAGCTTCTTTCTTTTGAGGCAGGGATTACTGTACGTTCATTGATCAACGTAAGCGGGCACGGGCACATTGGTTGTCAGCGGGGACGTGGGAACGCGGCACCTACTGTTGCACTAACGGAGATAACGAATGTGTAAGTGTTATTTTTCGTAAATTCATTTAGCAACCAGCACCTTGCTTCTTGTCTACTCTCCAAGTGCTATGGCTTTCCAAGTTACCGTCTGGATGTAATATGCTGATGTAGCGTAATTGATACGTGGTACCTAACTGAATGTAGGGAGCAACGCAACCTTAGCAAGTTGAGACTTGCTGAGCGAACCAATCTCAACTGCAAGAAAAGAGGGCTGTAGTTAGGCAGGGATACTTGGTTATATCTAACAAAAGAATTGAAGAATTTAAGAAGATCAATTGATTGAATGTATATCCTCCGCATGAACAAGGCTTGGCCCGTTGTGTTGTAATTTGTTTAATTGTAACTGCATATTGTGATAACGCAGCCACGCCACATTGCTGCCTAAAACACGTGCATCTGCATTTCAGGCTTCAACATCATAACATGGTTCTAACATCGTGACGGACAATCATCCTTCACAATAATTAAAGAGGTGGCCAGGTTGTCTGCAACCCCCTCTTAAACCAAGTCTCCTCTTAAACTTTCCCTCGGAGAGTGGTGAGACGCCGCTGCACCTGGCACTGAAACTGAGTGCATATGGACCGAAGTGGCCTGGCATAGTGGACTTCTGGAACGAACCAGATAACCGTGTGGAATGCATCCTTGACTACATCGGCTTGAATGATGATGAAGACGAAGACGAATTCGCCTCAAGCCATCAATGGATACGAGAAAGGAGGTTGGCGATCATTGACCCCCTTCTGGACAGCCCAGACATAGACGTCAACGCACAAGATGATTTCGGAATCTCCCCATTCCATATCGTGGCCCAGAAGGAATACTCATTTGAGTCTGTCGTCGAAAAGCTCATCAACAAAGGTGCCAGAATCTCACTGCGTACAGAGAAGAACAAGACGCCGCTACACTTCGCCGTTGCAAGCCGGAATGGTGATTTCGTTTCCAAGTTACTCGAACTTGGTGCAGATCCGGCAGAAAGAGATATTGATGGACTCAACGCTTTGCATTATGCGGCAAAGCAACGTCACTTGCCAATATTCGAGGAAATGCTAAATCACGTACCAATCTCTTTATCGCAAGCGATATTGGAGTCGCCAGACAATTCTGGTCAGAATCTACTGCATCACTTATTGGACCACGGTTTTGTTGATGTTGATTTCGTCCGCTATCTGCTGAAAAGAGTCGGTGGCATCAATGATTTTGATCGAGCAGGGAAGAATCCAATGGCCGTTTTTCTGAGCGCGTTTGCACTCTGGAAGTACTAGAGTGACCCAGAAATATTAGATCTTTTGTTCAAAAACGGAGTAGACCCGAGCTTTGCTACAGCAGGAGGATTGAACTTGGGACATCTGGTAGCCGGATCTCACCGAGTTTCAGCTGGAGTGCTTCGGGCTCTAATGACACGTGGTGTAAGCTTGACGTCTAGTGATGAACGAGGTCGAACCGTTCTACATCATGCTTCTATAAAAGGGTCTCTAACTGAGGAAGTGCTGTGTTTTCTTTACGAAGAAGTAGGGTTACCACTGGATATCTGTGATAAACATGGGATAACAGCGTTGGATTATGCCATTGAGAAGGGGAAGGAGGATCATGGCCCAGACCTTTTCAAGCCAGACCCATGGAAGAAGACGGAGAGGCTATTGCGTGGAATGGAGAAGGAGGTATAACTGACAGGCCAAACAATGCGTCACACATATCATTGCTAGGTCCATTACCGCTATTCACTATCAGGGGAATCGTTTGGGATTTTTGTGGAGAGGTTGGCGTTCTTTGAACATCTTTAGCTCATTAATAAATGTCGGGATCGAGGGACATAGCCCCGACTACTCAAAGGAAATGCGGGGGTATTTTCTTCCGCCCCGACCGCTAGTCCTTTATCAAACTAACTTTATCACATCGCCCTATCACCTAAAACACCTACACTAATATTTAGCATGCCTCCTCAGAGCTCAACTACAAAGCCTCCCACCCGCCACGCTTGTGAGCCATGCAGGTCATTTCAACTCCCTTTCAATTTACGATCAGATGTCTAACATGATGCAGACGTAAGAAAACAAAATGTACAGCTGAGAGGCCCATTTGCTCTTATTGTAAACGGCTTGGAGATCAATGTCATTATCTACCAAGAGGCCAGCCCAAGTCAGACACTAGAAGTCTACGACGACGTCTGACGTAAGTTAAGCTGACATCAACTTCGACATCGGTGGAGACTAACCTACCGGAAATAGTCGCATGACAGCCTCAGAGGCCATCCAACAGAGACCAGGAACCAACTCCAGCAACCACCATAGTGATCATACAGTAGAATCCGAGAATCCGAGACAATCAGATCAGCCCTTACGGGACATAGCACCTTTTACCTTTCCACGTCCGGATTTCACCACGCTGGAGACTCTGGACTCTGCGTCTATGCAGCAGACCTCCGACATATTTTCTGCCACAAAGTAATGTCTTCGTTTCTATTCTCAAAAGAATTAAAAAGGACCTTATGCTAATGCCAGGCTTATGAAGACCCGATCCAGGCTTGCTAGTCATCAATCACTTCGTCGATGTCTATAAGAAAACGATCCACCTCCAGCCACTACCAGTATTCGTTGAACCAGATATTGCTGTAAAAATACGAAATGGCCCCCAATATCTTCTTTGGAGCTTTATGTCACTCATGTTACAATTTTCTACCCATCAGTATTTCCACGGCCAGGAATCAACCGCCGCTGACTTTTACTCAAGAAAGGCGGAGCAGACTGTTATGGAAATGGCGTCTGAGGGAGTGCCCACCACAGAGCTCATACAAGCCTTGTGTCTCATAACTTTGAAGCATCTGAAAGGTACGGAAGGTTCCACTAATCAGGTGTGATACTGACCGATCATACAGCTCGAAAGCTCAATCGTGCCTGGATGGCGGCAGGTACTGTCTCAAGACTCGAGACTCATCAGCTTCTCTCGTACGACGGTCCATCCCCCATACAAGATCCTTCACAAATCCGATCACACTGGCTTGTACATGCCCTAGAATGTCTCTTCGTTCCATTGGCCATTGGAGCCCTTGAAGTAAAAATACCGGACTATCCCGACTTGACTCACATGCCTCTCCAGCCCCACTCCTCAGAAGAGCAAGTTAGTGTCCAGTTCGGGGATGTATCTGGCGCATCACCCGTTGAAACCGATCGAGTTGCCATCATTGCACACAGTTTGAGCATCATCAACATCTGGGGAAAGCTGAAATGCCATTTACACAATCTTCGACAGGGAAAGACGGAAAAGCCTTGGTCGCCCGATTCGATGTATACAAAGATAAACCTTGAGCTCATCAATTTCGAAGCCGCATGTCCGAAAAAGCTGTTCCTATGCAACGCATACCTCTCTCAACGAACTAAAGATGACGTATCTCGGCATTCCGAATATTGGAACCGCTTCATGGTAAGCCAACTGATGTGGCATGCCACCCACGCTATTCTCAATCACCCTTTCATCCATCTAGCTCTTCTCGCTTCTTTGGATAGTATCCCGACATCATGCTTCTTTATGCAGCAAAGGGTTGACACGGCGATATATCACTCCAACTGGACATTCCGCTTGCTCGACATGTTTAACAAGTTGATGGATATAGCCGATCCGATGGTCGCCGACGCCATGGCTGGTGCTGCTACAGTTTCCTGGCTGTTCCAGTTTTCGAAGGATGAAGACATTGCTCAAAAAGCAAAGAATAATTTAATCATATGCGAAGAGTTTTTAAATCATGTAGCTCAGACCTGGCCCCACATAACACAAAAGGTATGCAGATGAGAACATTGAGTCGGATGCTGAGATATGTGTCAGAAACTAACATCAAAATGAAGGTTGACGCTCTACGAAAGCTTGAGGCGCTCGCTAGGGAGAACTACCGTCAGGGCTCAACCAAGGGCACAACGATCAGTTTTCAATCCACATTGTTCTGGAACCTCCTTGCACCCAAGCCCGTGTTCAAAACAAATGATATTAATAAACCAGACTTGAGGGATGAGGGCAAGTCCGAAATTAGTCTCAAGAATCATTTTGTCCTACCTCTGCACGATGGTTTGGGATCCGAGAGAGGCAATACAGCCGTTAATTTGGGTTTCAAGCCGTTTCCGTTCACTCCTGGAGAGCTGGAGCTGTTCAACATTGAGTCATTATCCCATGACTTTTTTCAAAGCGGACTTTGGGATCAGATATGAAGAAGAAACCCTCACCGGAGTACTAAAGCGAGTGGGTACGGAGCCCTTTGCTTGGTGGATACGGAGCACTTAAACCCAGTTTTGGTTGGCTTGAGTCTTACTTTTATATGGGTACGGAGGCTCTCTCAAGTGTGATTGGCTTGATCGCGATATCTACAGAAATGAACGGCGGGTACGGACAAAAGGTTCGTGCCAAGTGGGAAATGTGTTAGTTTTGGGCGTTCTAAATAATGTTTGTATAAATTGTTAAAATCCTTTCGTGTAGCATTGAACTAACCTTGCTTTCTCCATCAAGTTTGTTGATTTATATATTCAAAACGTCGACGAAGCTAGAACACCACCATCACTTTAAGCAGGATGTCACAAGAGAACGCTACCCTAAACAACCGGGTCACCACGGACAGAAATGGTATAATCGAAAATATTCACTACGTCCACGTTGCCGTCACGGACTCTGACGGTAATATCATCTTTTCTGTCGGCGACCCCAACAGAGTGACCCTTGCTCGCTCAACAGCAAAACCAGCACAAGCGGTTGCCATCATCGAGACAGGAGTCTGCGACACTCTCTTCGATCAAGTCGATCTCGCCCTTATGTGTGCTTCACATAATTGTGAGGATAGGCATGTGCAAAGGGCCAGGGCAATGTTGGCTAGAGTTGGCGCGGAAGAATCACAGTACCGTTGTGGTGGACATCCATCCTTATCCCCGGCTGTCAACAAGCTGTGGTCCAAAAGAGGACTCGATCACACAGGAGGTGTTTACAACAATTGTTCCGGCAAACACGCTGGTATGATCGCTGGTGCTCTTGCAATTGGTGCCGATGTCGAAAGCTACGAGCACCCCGACCATCACATGCAAGTCCGTGTCAAGCACGTTGTCGAAGACCTCTGCCCCAATCGAAAGCTTGTCCAATGGGGTATTGATGGATGCAATCTACCAGCCCCAGCCTTTCCGCTTTTCTACTTGGCTCGCATGTATGCTCAGTTCGCCGCTGCCACGGATACACCACAGTCGTCTTCTTCTGCAAGGACCAGGAACCTCGCCCAAGTGTATCGTGCTATGACACAGCACCCGGAGTTTGTTGCTGGAGACGGAAGATTCTGTACCGAGCTGATGGAAGCATATGAAGGCCAGCTGGTGGGAAAGCTGGGAGCCGATGGATGCTACGCTGTTGGTATACGCGCGTGTGCTGATACCAGGCGCCTGAACGTACATGGGGCGATGGGTTTTGCCGTCAAGGTCGATGATGGAAACTACGATGTTCTCTATGCTGTGGTAATGGAGGTGCTAGAGCAGCTTAACATTGGAACACAGGAGGTAAGGGAGTCACTCCAACAGTGGCATTACTTTAAGAGAAGGAATACCATGGATGTTGTCATTGGCTCTGTCAATCTAGATGGAGTAAAGCTCCATGACGAGCGACACATAAACAGTCACATAAATAGACTGCAGTAGACTTATAGAATAATTTATTGGATCACTGGAATTGTCAGAACAAGTAGGACGTATGTAGTCGTCCTCCTCAAATCTTACTACGCCTCGGTCTGCCAGTATCTCCAATCTCATTTTCAGAAGCTACCCGTTGGTGTGTAGGTTTCTCCATCGCCTTTCTTGGACAGCCTTTGCTATTTGCATATCAAGCCTATGCTAATGCTCATTCTTGACGTCATACTAATAGCTATTCAGGAAACTTGGTTAGTCTGGCCGGGATAGCTGATGTCTCTGTGGTGTGATGTTAGTAGTAGAAGAAATAGAAAAGAATGAAAGGAAGAAAGCAAGGCATTTTTATGCTACAGTTTGAGTCTGATATTATGGCAGGATTATTGCAATCTGAAATGAAGAGAACGACAGAATGTGAGCCTGTTCCTGCTGTAACTCCGTATGAGATGGGTGACAGTTCCTTAAGACCTGAATTAGATAGTTGTGTAGTAAGGGAACTCAAATGGTTATTACTAGCTCTATCCTAACCCTGATGTTATATCTTATCTTAGCTTCTGAAACACCTGTCGTTTATTAACTTCTTAAGAATCATCAGATGCATTATCCTTATCAAACAAAACAAAAGAATGTTAGTTGAAAATCTTGCAGCCGACATCGAGGGTGGATTAACCCAAGAAAAAGGTTGGTATAGGAACTAGCTTAATAGTCAAGAATAGTAATAGGAAGATCCCCATGGACTACAGTATCTTTTTGTAAAGGATCAGAGAAATAGATACCAACAATAACCTACCAAAGTGTGTTAATCAACTAGATTTCTTATTGGCACGTCTGGGACTTACTTTGAGATAGTGCTTGACCAGCATGCTGGGCAAAGTACAGGTAGTACGCAAGTGATGTTTCTCACTTTGATCCATCTCCTTGCAAGTCGGAAAGGGGATTTGGACTGGAATGTGAAGTTTACCGGGCTTGAGACCAACTCGTATCTCGTTTCGTACAACCGCCGTCTCTGACAAATTACTCGTCCAATCTAGTGAGCCTATTTCACGGGGATCAACCGTGAATCTGTCTTGACCATCTGGTGTCCGATTCTCCTCCGTTTGAATAATAGAGCACTTCCATCTGAGGCTTTTCGCAGACGTGATAAATAACCCTGCCTTCATCGAGATCGATATCCTGTCGCCAAAGAAGAACTCGTTATGCTTGATCAAGATTCTGTATGGCAAGGCGATACGTCCAGAGCTTGCACCAAATCGTGTTATGGGGTCTTTTTGCAAAGTGTGATTGCCTATTACAGGGACTTCTTTGGCTAGTTCGATATCGCGTCTTGAACCATCAGGCTTATAAAACGTGAAAATTGCCTTAAGGAGCCACATAAATGAATCATGAGCAGGGCTCAAGGTGGGCAAACTGCCATTTTCCGGGTTGAATCGAAACGGATAGCAATACAGACCACCTGGGAATCTTGTCCTGTTTGCGGGCTCATCTTGCGTAGAGACCTTGTTTGACGGCGATTTGGTGGATAGGAGATACTCACAATTACTTCCGTATAGAGCTCCTTGTTGACTCTCTTTAGTATGAAAAAGAGCGATGTTTTGAGCGTGGAGTTCTTCTTGCGGATGATGCGAATGAGTTTCCGGGATGTACGGTGGCGGCCAATAGGTTCTTTGGACAGCCCGAAACGTCAGATTGATAGCCTCAACTTCTACGCCGTCCATGACCCTTAGGCGTAACGTCCCTTCTAGCCCGGGTGCGACATCACTATCACTCGGAGCTGATACCGCGGGATGGAAAAGAAAGATCTCTAAAGCGATCCCGGAATTATTGCCATCCATTGACTCATCTATAGTGAGCTCTGTTGGGAGAATGAGGCGGAAATCGTCAGGGTCCTCCATTGTGTCATCCAGAGTGAACTCTGTCGATGGCCCAGAATCAGGGTCATCCGTTGATTCATCCATAGCGAACTCTGTTGGGAGAATGAGGCGGACATCACCTGATACCACCGCAGGAGCCTGAGAAGCGAGGTCATCACGACTACGCAAGTCTAATCGATTGCTATTGTCCTGCTCTTGCGTAACCAACTCGTCCAAAATTGTTGAACGCCAGACCATGTTTTCTACGACTGTTTCGAGGTCATCAATCTCGTAGTCAGGCTGGCTTCTCCTCTCATCGGCCTGTGGCTGTGATCTGAATCCGAATCCTCTTAAAAGAAACTTTGCTACTCGGGAGCTTCTTTTCTTGGCTTTTGATGAGCGTGGATTGGAAGGCTCAACGTCATTGAGTTGCCTTCCTGTATTGGCCAAGGCCGCCGAGCTCGGACTAGAAGGCTCAGCTTCATTCTCAACGTCATTGAGTTTGCTTCCTGTACTAGCCATTGCCGCCCGTCGTCGGTGGGTTTGCTCCATGGCTATGCCTTCTCTTACCATCTTCAGCTGGGAGATGATCTCGAGGGTCTGCTCACTTCTGTATCCGCAAACGCCCTCAGCAATCTCCAATGATGACTCCAGAGCTTCCTTAGCGGCATTGAGATCTCCGGTCCGCCTGCAGCATCTAGCAAAGCCACAGAGCAGATGCATCAAATCCCGGTCGTACGAGTCAGATGATCTCGCGAAGTTTATTGCAGCCGAAAAGAGCTCCTTTGCCTTGGCTGAGTTACCCGATGAAAGGTATAGTGGAGCACTACAGGAGCAAAATGTAGAGTAGTGTCGGGCAAACTTTCCAGTAGCCGGTTCCAGGTCCTTGCTTGGGACATGGTTCTCGATAGACTTCAGACATCTGTCGAATAAATGAAAGAACCCTCGGGTCGCATCGATTTGAGATTCCTCCCCGGCCGTGGTCCTGACCAAAGTTAGTCCTCCCGTAGTATTACAATAGTCGCACAGCTTACTGTGACGATTGTTTGAGTTTTTCTCTACGCCTTGCCAGACCAAAAGAAATCCTCATTATCCACTCAGGCCGTTGCTCTCCTATCGTAGCAAAACACTCCGAATACTGCCATCGGCGCTGATTTGTTTTTTTGCTAAGAATACTCTGCAAATCTCATAAATTGCCAAGTTGAGTTCGACCTCGTCGTCAACCAATGCTTTCAACTGATCCCAACAAGTCAGATTCTCTGGTCGCTCATCCTCTGTAGCAAATTGCAGTCCGTGGATAAGAGATATGGGCAGGTTCCAGGGACCGTATACGGCACATAACGTAAGCAAAAGACCTGCGTTAGGGCTTTTCGCCACGAGTGATTGGTAGAGATCGTCAAACATCTCAAACAATGAGTTGCTCCTGTTCCATAGCCAAGTCCCGGGGTCAACGTTGAATCGTGAAAGCTGTTTGTATTTGGAGACAAAGGTTTCTGCAAAGGTCTTTAGTGGGACTATTCCCTCTTTAAAGAGGATCCCAGCGAGCTCAAGTGCCAGTGGAAAACCGTCAAGAACTTTAGCTGTACGTATCACCGAGTTACGAACTTGCCACAGTCAGTATCAGCCAGATAAAGACCAAATCAACGTAGGGGCGAGCACACACCTTCAGATGAAAGTCCATCTTGGCTCTCAAATGCACACCAGAGAACGAGATTCTGGGAGGACACTGGATCAAGACGCTCAATGAGGATTTCTTTCGTTCGCATGCCTCTAGCAATTGCTTGATGTGTTGTTGTGACGCAAAGAGAGCCATGGTCAATGGTGGTAAATGAATCCAACAATCGCTTAGTAGCCATTGGAGCATCGGCTCTGTCGATAATGACGAGCCAGTTCTTTGCTACGGTCGTTCGCAGCCACTCTGTGACGAAGCAACTTAGTGACGTATTTGAGTTTTGAACTTTC
The DNA here is from genome assembly GCA_028416715.1 of Fusarium multiceps. Classification (NCBI taxonomy): domain Eukaryota; kingdom Fungi; phylum Ascomycota; class Sordariomycetes; order Hypocreales; family Nectriaceae; genus Fusarium; species Fusarium multiceps. Next base: position 60,181 of record JAQPZZ010000060.1, on the reverse strand, counting down.
AGACCCGGGTCTTGTCTCTGGATATAGCTCGCGCAGGAATTCCAGGACTGCTCTGCTGTCAGCTCCGTGCTTGCGTCAATCCATAATATTGCCGAGAAATGGTTTGCCTTCCGCGCAACGTATTCGCGAGCCAACTGAGTCTTACCTGACCCAGAGATACCACAAAGAACAACACTCTTAAGTGAGTCAGATGCGTGTTCAAGGCTGTTGTGAATTTCCAAAAGCTCGTCCTCTCGTCCGAAGAAACGGTCCGTTCTTGTTGGAAGGTCACATAGGATCGTACCAGTTTTCAGCCCTGAATAAAAACAATATAAGCTAAACATTCTACTGAAGGCATAAGAAGCTTTACTGACCCATCGGCCTTGGAGCACCCTGCCCAAACCCAATGCGGAGCAAAACGGCTTTTGCATATGCAGCAGCCATTGCTGCTGCAAAGGGTTGCCATTTCTTGTTCTTGTGCTCATCCGCATAATCACATACTCCTCTGATAACACCTACAGGGACTCGGTTCATAATACCAGCTGCCTCCATCTCTAGACCGATGAGATTATAAGTATCCCGTAAGTGGTCCCGCCTTTGGCTGCTTTTGGTCAGTTTCTCTCCAGAACCGATCGAGCCGTACCAGACCCGTGTCCGGTTGTTTGATGGCCGCTGTTCTCGTTGCATAACCTTCTGAGTCCCTGTCAGACTTTCTCGGTAGTACAGTACGTCCTCCTCTTGACCAGGGTCTAAGAAAGTACCACTAGAGTGGTGCTTGTTTTTGATACTTTTGTAGAATGGCAAGAAGGCTCCGGTATCATTCAACGACAGCTTGATACTGCCAATAGCGGATCTCACGACAGTTTCCACTGGAGCGAGGACACGACCACTATTCAAGAGCTGAAATCCATCAGCGGTCTCTTTCCCTAAATTATAGGCTACAAGGCCAGCGCTCTCCTGTGTGGATATTCCAACAAGGACATCCCCAAGTCGAATATCGATTGGCGGGTCCTTTTCATGGTTGGGAAGACCAGCAGCAACACCAACAAGTAGACCAAACCAGAGGTTAGGAAAGAACTTCTTAATCTGACTGGCAATAGCGGCAGCCGACCCGGTGCCGTATTCCTGGCCCATTGGCAATGTCGCGATAATGATGTTGTGACCGTTGATATCACCAGCTTCAAAGACATAGTCGTCTCCTCGACTGGTGGGAAACCGGCCTTCGTGTTTGTGATCGAGCATGTGGAGAGCCGCTTGGGCTTCGATCTCGAGAGGCGCGATCCATGCGATAGTATACAACGCAGGGTCTAAGTCGGCCATGGTCGCATTGGCATCACCTCTAAGTACGTGTTAGGAAGAATTCGACGCGAGGAAGAGCTCATAAGTTCTTTTCAGGTTGAAAGACGATTTAATTGCAGGTTACCCCTCTTGGTGATGTTGTGATTTTCTCGCAGCCTGATTTCAGGGAAAACAGTCCTGGAGCTGAATGTAGCTTACCTCACGTGACACAAGCTGTCACTGTTATGTTCTGCGTAGTACCCTAGCAAAGCCTCCAATCACAAAGCAGAATTTACTAACAGCCAAGATTCTCTCGTAAAGCTTTAAAATGGCTAGACTTGCACAATAATGGATAGCAGTCACTGACTGACGTTCCTCCGCTGCTCGAGTGCGGAATCTTCGGGCTAAAAGTCTTCAAGATGACACAGCGCCACTGCGTCGCGCATCGCTGTGCTCTCCATGAGAAGTGGCCCGATCACCTCAGAGGTAGGTATAGAGGAGGAAAAGGTTGGCAAGGACGTTGAGACCAATAATCTGATAGGGCTTGATTTCATCTCTGCTGAGGTAGGCGGCGAGGTTGACTGCCAGACAAGCGATGGGAATAAGATAGCCGGATGATGCTCGGATAAAGCTGTCAAGGAAAAGTGTGTCAGGCTCGGCAGTGGAAGGCATTTTAGTGAAAATTGATGTTCCTTAGAAGTGGTTTTATTCTGTTGCCGTATATTGCAGGTGGGTTGAAAAAGAAACAAATGCTGGATCTTTCAAAATGTGAAGAAGAGTTTTCAGTTTTCAACGCAAATGTGCCGCTTATCCGATCGCAATGGCGCTGTTTCTTGACGTGTGATTCAATCGTGAGATGTTGTCAGAACTAACACCTCTTAAATTTGACATGGGCACCCTTGTCACCTCTGATATGATTGGTGAATTTGCAGCTACTGGTCAGTCAACTCTGCATGAGTCTTTACAGTGGCGTGGAAACAGTCAACATAGGGTAGCTGTGATATGACAAATCAAGTGGTTGACTATTGCTGATATTGCGAATGAGCTCCGATGGTCAATCCGATTGATTGGGTTCCAAAGGAACCATATCATGTGTATGTATCGATGGAGAATTATACAGCAAAGTTGAGCTTCCAGTTTCGTCTGATAATGGTTGCATTCTATCAACCCTACTTTAGAGAAATTTCCCAAAATGAACTAAAGCAGCATCTACATCAAGATCTCTCGCGTTTCTGAAAACCCTCTCAGATACGTCAAGAGAATGCCATCCATTACCAATGGTGCTGAAAATGCATCATAGTCAAATCAGGCGGCTACGGGCAGCATGGTCGTCATTCCCCGGGAGAAATTGACTCACCTACCATTATGAAAGGAAGGTGTAAGCCTTTACATCAACCGCAAGGGTAGTTGGCGCCTCCATGCACGTTGACTTCCAACAACGAGTGCTCATAGGCTGAATGTATGAGGCACAGAAAGACCTGCCTGATGGATTAAGGCAAAGATGGACCAAAGGCTCCGGGCTATGAGAGCATCTCTCTATCTATAAAAGCCAATTGTACGTATCAATACTCCTTGCCACCTCAACTACTTAGCTTCAACCACTAATACAAAGGAGAATCGTGAATCAAAGGCGACCTTACCTTGTATCAAGAGTTGCATCAACACACTACCAGAGACGCCTCGGGACACCCACCCGTCCACAAACAACGTGACACTCCCAAGAGGATTGAGTCATAGCTACAGCTACATTTGCACTTATTTATAATCCCCAACCGCATCGAATTTGTTCCAAGCCAAGATTTTAATCTTGACCTTTTTTTTTCTTTTTACCCTCGCCCTGGGCAACAGATTCTGATACGCCGCCCAGTGTAAAGGGAAATATCGGGCCTTCAGTGCCTTGCAATACGAGAAGTGCTACGAGTGTCACCACGGCTACGCTCGCAGCATCTAGGCCGACAGTACAGTAAACGAGTGGTGGACGGCATACAGACGAAGACAAGGCGGCGCAATCTATGGATATAGCGTCTGTTCGTTCAACGCTTTGAATGACCGCTGCTGCTCTGCAAGGGAAAAGTTCATCAATGGTTTGATCGTGCATAAGGCTGACCGTACTCAGATGGCGAGCAAAGAGAACCAAGCGACTGAGGAAAGTCTCAGGCGGGATCCAGAGGCCGCTCAACGAGCATTCCTGCAAGTGAGCACGGAGGAGCAGGCAGCCGCTGCGAAATCTGGTGGCCCTCCCATCGGCGTTGATATCACTGGAACGAAATGGGAAGCCAAAGAGTGTGAGGAAATTGGAGGTCCAGACGTCGAGTCATTCATTGAGCTCCCAGATGGTACGTATCACAGTCTTGGAGCAGGTGTCCTCCGGGTCACGGAGGAAGAGCTACAAAAACAGTTGAAGGCCAAGGGCAAGCCTGCGCTATCCGACAGCAAAATTGCGCAGCTACGTGAGGATGGTTTTGTGGAGTGAGTGCTTGGGAGTTTTTCATTGCTCTTCTCATTCTCCTTAGGGGCACTGCATGGGAAAATAGTAGGACGGCTTGACTCAACATCAAGGAGCGTTCATGTCGATATGCTCAGTTATTGCTTCAACACAGATAGCCTTTGGATATAATTATGTTCTGAATATCGATATGCCGGGTACCGCGGCTGTTAAACGGCTTGTTGCAATGTGAGACGCAGGGACCATCGACGTCTATGGAGACACTCCTAGAGCGTGGCGTATTGCAATTGGCCCCAAATTGCGGTAAGATGTTTTTATCGATAATGGAACCACTTAACTACCTTAGCTCAGTGGAAAGTCCTAGAACGTGGTCCATTGTAATCGCGTATATAATGCGTATTTCCTTACCGCCAAGGACAGTCACAACTTATCGTTTCAACACAATCTTCAACACTATCGACTCCTCTTCACCCACATAGACCTTAATAATGTCCTTCTCTGCATCTGCTGAAAGCTACCACCTCCATGATGGACACATCCTCAAGGCTGTAGTCAGAAATAGGGACGGCGAGCCCTGCGAATCCGAGATCGACCTTGATCAATTCATCGGAAACCAGGACGGTTGGTTCATGTGGGATGGCGCAGGTTCGTTTTAACGCCTTCTGTTTACATGATGAGATTTACTAATGTGTTTCAATAATAGACTGGTCACACTCAGCTCAGGATGCTAGACTCGAGGGAACTACTCTGACAGCAGAGCTACCAAAGCGTGATGGAGGATACAGGGAGCGACAAGGCATCAATCTGGACGACCGCATTACCAACGACAACGGCGTGCTAGTATTCAACTAGAGCGAATTGAGATGATTATATTGCACCGGCTTGGCCAGCCCTTGATTGAAGCAAGTGCCCTAGAACTTAAATACTACAAGCCAAGTCCATCGTTGTAGATCGGCTGAGGGGTGTATCACGGAATAGCGTAACGCCTGGCTGGTTGTTGTGAAAACTAAACCGTGACTGGATCCTGTGTGTATACTGAGCCTTCCAGGGGCGATAACAGGACTGCCGAGGCAGAGAACGTAATTTGCAACTTTTCCAAAAGTCGATTTGCTATCATAAGGTCGTGATGAGAAGTGACATCCATAATTATCTTTCAGAAACTGTAGAACAATCTGATGGAATCACCATCGGGCATTGTACCGCTCTGCCCGATGCAGTTCTTCCTTGCTTTCGCTCTTTATTCGATGCGAAGACGAGATGGACCATCTTGTGTTCGTTTGAATTATAATCTGCCCGTCTTCCAGTGATCTCGGCCTCAAACCAATCTGTGAGCTATCAAGAGCTACTGGCGGACGACTAATAGACGGAAGTCTATAAGTGTCGTGACTCGAAATGCCGCCTTGCCCCTGCCCTTGCCTGGCAGTATGTGTTTTTGATCTATAGCTTGATGGGCTGAACGAAGGCTTGCTAGTAAGGCCAAGGCGAAATCCTGCTAGTTTGAATAACGGTCGCAATGTCGCTAGGCTTGTTGCAGTTATTGCTAAGCCTTGCTCGATCGCTGACCAGATTCCAACATCGACAGTATTCCCTAACAATAACAAGTCAGTAAAGTGCGTCCGGTTCAACTTAAGAAACAGGGCCTTGAAATCGACGTACAAAGGAAGTCGGGCTTCTTAAACAACGCCAAGTATGGAAATCGAGCGATAACAGCAACACTCGCACTATACTCATTATTAGTACAATAGTAAAAAGCAGAATTCGGAAAAGGTGTTCCACTTACAGACAGCCCATAGCGAGTAGCGGGATTAGGAAATATTTCGTCTTCTTCTTAAGCTGTAACTTCCAGATGATAAACCCTGGCAGTACTGCAAAAATCAGATCGGTGATAACAGCCGTGATGCTATACGTAATTGTAAGAGAGATAGCAACGTTCAGGTCGATGCATTTCCCTGGCTGGTATTTATCCCAGGCAAAGGATATAGGTTGGCATTGGAATATAGAAATGAAGAAGAAGAGGGCCCCAGAGATAGTAGAGCAGACCATCGTAATATAGATTATCCACCTGTGTAGTTGGCGAGTCACTACCTGCAGCAGGAAAAGGCCAATTGACAACTTGCAGGCCACCATAGTTAGGCTATACCAGATATAGCCGAACCAGAAGCACTAAAGAGAAACAAACGTTAGGGATACGATATTTCTCTTTTGGATCGGAACATTGTACCATCATAGCTCTAGTGATCTGTGCTGTCTCCAGATTGTGATGGCGTTGTCCGGTGCCCTGCGTGATACCATAAATCGAGAAAGCAGAATAAAGGGTAAAGGTAGTCTAGAATAAAGTCAATTAAGGTTCAAACCCTGCCGGGATCGTGGTCACAATTGACAGGTAAACGTACCATGGCGAGGGTCATAAACCAGTCGTCTAGTTTCAGTGCACGGACTATAAAACCTCTTACATAAAGCCGCAATAAACAAGAAACAAAAGATGTGGTAAAGAAGGCAACCATAACAGCCATGAGCTCTGGCCCTCTATTTTCAGAAGTCGATGCCATGGGAAGGATCTATGCTGCGAGGAAGATCGGAAAAAACTTGTGGGGATTGAGGATCCTTCCCCGGTCAGTAACATTTGGGATCGAAGCTGTTCATATAATATTCAAGATCTTATTGTCTATCCCTCATTCGAACGCCGGGGGTGATAGTGGTTGCATCATGGATGTACTTCGTGCAGCCTTGGCACTCAATTGTAACCACGTCGATACCGGATTCGCGACCTAGATACGGCCACCACGGATGATAAAGATCTCAATCGATTGAGATCGATCCATTGACCAATCCAGTCTGTGAAGAGAAGGTCATGGGATGTACCTAGATTATGCTCATGTTATGCGACCTTCCACATAGAGAGTATGTCCAAGGTCTGGTCCGCTAACTCTATGTTTCAACTAATGTAGATAAGCACCAAAAGGAGTAGGCAGCTGTTTCGTCTTGGCGCCACAGTCGGATGAGAGATTAATCATACTAGCGAGCGTTACCAACTCCGATTGCGTATTTGTTTCATCCGATTGTAGTGCCTGTTACCTTGCACAAATCTCTACTCGAATAGGGAAGGTGGTAGAGGTTATCGTTTCAATTAGGAATTTTCCCCGATTGAAACCCACAGGCCATGTGGTAAATAATCAAAGCAGTAATAAATGGGACCCTCCGACCCACGCTACTCGCGATTTTTTTCTAACCTGTTGTACAATCCCAATTACTGAATCCTCGAGTATCGCTACAGCAAGGGCAAGGCACCAGCTCCCTGGTTGTTCAATCTTATCCATGTACCAGGTCATGGAAAAGATCATTGCCTGTTTTTCTCATCCTGCTTGGAAAAAGCCTGTAGTAATCATTAACATTTATCTACTCTCACTGTTTCCGGGGCCTGGGGCAGGCTAGAAATCACTTGTAAGCTTGGACGGAGCATAACCCACTAAGGTAATCAGGACTTGGCGAGATGACACAAACCTGGCACGCTAAGAAACCTCCTTCCACTTCCAGATTCATCGATTCCAAGCTGACCACAATGTACTTTGTTCTGACTCGACACTGACATGTCTGCCAAGTTCGCTAAGTCTTTGTTTCGTCACGTGGTTCAAGACTCAAAATGTTTAGCTTTCCCTAGATTGATCGTATACCAATAGGCTAGTACTAACAGTAGAGCTACTGCCTACCCGAAGCACTACAATTGACTCAACAGTCAAAGTTACACTGAATAGCATCAACGGCCATAGTTCCGCTTGTACCCGCAGTGCTGAAGCAATTCTCCTGCTTGTAACTCTTGCCATTGTACTGGTACCTAACACCGCCAATGTTTCGAAGACCGATGCTGTTCGCGCCAAAGTACAAGTGAGGACCGTACGTAGTGGCAAAGTCGGCACTAAAGCCAGGACTGTCGCGCTTAAGCTTGCCGGCAGCAATGATAGTGCCACAGTTGCCATCGACAACGTTCACTCCAGAACCGCCGACAGTACTTCCGGGGATGCCAAGTGTTGCAAGACTGGCCCAAACGATGACTGCGCACTTATGCTGGCCGGGTGCCCTGCAAGTGTTGACGTCACGCTGCAAGTCAGGGATTAGATGGGCTCTCCGATGTTCTGTTGGCAAAACTTACAGCGCGCAACTGGGCGCCTTCGACTTCAGTAGGTACAGCCTGTGCCATTGACACAAGCGCAGAAAGAGCGAAGATGTTGTCGAGCTTCATAGTGACAGAGGTGGGACCTTGCGATAAGTGTTGGTAAAAGAATAGTGAGATGATGTGAATTGTCTGCTGGAGTAATAAGTAATGTAGCTCGAAGTGCGATTAACTGTTCTCTTATAGAAGCGCTCCAGCTTCCAACTGTAGCTGAAATGATGTACATGTCTCGTAAAAGAAGTACCATCGGCAATTGCAAATTCCGCGCAAGGATTATCTGCAGTTTAGAGTTTTTACCAAGTCAACGCTACCCCTCGTACATATTCTTTCAATTATAAAACAGACTAATACAACTAGAATCCAGACGTAGTGGTTTGTAACTAGCTTGGGTTTTAATTTATCTAAGTTTTTGTAGTGTCTAAACTGTAACGTCTGAATAGTTAGGTACCTTTGCTAAAACGAAGATTTAAAAGCCCGTGTAAGTTACTACTACTCTACCCCACTAAATTTGTAGGAGGATCTACACTTAAATACAAGCCGAGCCCCCATCTAATGCTGCTGCCTAACTTTAAAAGCACCAATCTGGCACTTGGAAAATCTCGCAGAGGCTATGGCTTACCTGTAGGAACCTAGTTGATGGTTAGCATAGTTTACCTTTAGTAGGACCAGACCACCCGATATAGCTGAGAAAATCCAGAATCTGCGAGCCACCACAAGCGTCTGAACCTATCCAGTTGACGCCCAGACTTACAGCAAATGGAACCTCACGCAGATGCCTAGACTAAATGCGCGAGCCGGTTGGGTATGAACGACTTTTCATGGCGCCGAGCATAGAAGAGTTGAAGGTATGTGCCTCGGGAAAGGCTAATTCTTGTTGTAAATCTCACCGGAACCAGCAGTCATGCTACTCTAGCATCTGATCGATCTATCTTCCCGCAATGCCATTTTAAAAGACTCAATTTTCGTAAAAGAAAAAAGAAGAAAAGGCTTTAATCAGGATAGGTCAACATTGGAAGAACTAACCTGTTGCGGAATAGTCACTGACATGGCGGGTGAGAAAGAAGAAGCGCATAAACTAGATGGAGGATCCCTATTGTTATTATAGTCTAGCTGTGTGGAGCCCGTCCTCGAGGACCACCCTCCCTACTTTGAAACTTCGCGGGTATGGTGGATAGGCAGTGACATCGCGAGCTATCTCCCATTTGATGCTGTCGGTTACTATATTGCTAGGTCTATGAACAATATGCTAAGTTGCACAACTTCTCCATACACCTTTACGACCAAGTAGCATGCGTATGCGAGGTCATGTGCAGTACGATCTATGCGGAGCCAACCAGAGAAAACGTCTGCTCTGATGGTGGCGTTGACGGAGACAGTTGGCCTGCCCGCGCTGTCTGGGATGATGAAAGAATGCTGAACAGTTTAAGAGAACCTTTCTGACAAGTTTGGCCTGACGTCTCTAGCGAAGCCGTCGGTGGTGCAGGTGATAGCCTATCTCACGGAATCCGACATCGTCCATTCTGTATGTCACGGGCTATCGGCATCATATTTGACAAAGATGTGCCGAATACAGGTGCTTAGTAATCATCTTTTTTTCACTTGCCGCAGGTTTGTCCTATGTGCGCCGCGGTGGGCCTCAATATTGAACAGGGAGGGGTCTTGAAACGCAAGCTCTGGTTGGAGGTTTAACCGCCACGAAGGCTGGCTTTGACCTAGGTAGGTAGAGATTTGCAGGGTTCAATGACATAATATGACACTTTCGCTATTCTTATTGGATCTTGATTGCTGCTTGTCTCAGTTGGTCGAAAGTGAGGCTGTAAAGCCTCTTCTCGGGAAAGAGTCCAGGACTGAACATTTGTTCTTTATTCACGAATCTTGTAGCAACGAGCCTGATTAGCGTTCCATTATTGTACCTTGCGCCTCTCTCTACGAGATGTCATATCGGAAATATCATGCCTTCAATCTATTGCTCTTCGGCTCGCTTGCTTGCACCTGCCTAGCAGACTCTGGAGATGACTTCAATTACAGGGTCCATAAACACCTAGCGACTGCGCCCTAATTGCAGTAACTCATCAAGGTCTTGGGCCGATGAAACTGTTGATAAATGGCTCGCCCTGCTTGTTTACAGTTGGGAGCTATAGAAGCCGTTTTCCACTGTAAACGATAGACTCTTTGCTTCTTACTTCCCGGCTCGTTCGACTACAACCAATTGTTGGAGCAAATGTGTACCCTCTTTATCGAACCATAAATTGCCATCGTTAGGCCTGAAGATCTCAGAGTTTTGCATTTGAAAGACCACCGTTTCTGGACTTCCACCAAGGCCAGAAAGGTACAGACTCTCGATCAAAGTCCCCGCTGAACTCTGGCTTTTTATTCTTTCTGGCATTCTTGATGCCAGCCAAATTATCTTTCGACCCAACAACAGATAAAAACACCTTGGAATCTAAAACATGTGTTTCTTCGGGAGTATCAGGACTGCGTAGCAACATATCCCTCATCAGCTTGGTGCTGGTCAGCGAGGTATTGTCTGCAATCTCTTGCGCAAGCTCTACGGCGTAGTCCACAGTCTCTTTTGGAGTTGGAAGAAGCTTCGAAAATAGTGAGCTGACAAGCGGGTCTGAGGCTAAGTATGTTGCACCAGTAGTAGATATATGCGTCGCCTTCGCTAGACCAATCAGTCGAGGAAGAAAAAACGCACTGCAAGACTCAAGGGTAAGGCCCAGGCGTGCGAAAGGTAGAGCAACTTTAGCCTCTGACCAAGCCACACGAATAGCGGCGGGAAAGGTGACAGTAAATCCAAAGCCTGCTGCAGGTCCGTTGATAGCGACAATGGTGGGTTTGGTGCAGTCAGCTATGGCTAGAGCGAGTTGTCCGCCCCTGAGTATATGTTAGCACATGTTTAGGCTAGTCTGTCGTGCGATTACGCACTGGTCTCTATAATCGGAGATTGACTCTTCATTTTCTTTATGAGCCATCAGCGGAGTAAATCCAACCTGTAGATCGGCTCCGGCACAGAAAGCCTTGCCTGTGCCGGTCAGGACGATAGCTCGAACTCGTTCATCTTGGTCGACAAGTTGATAAGCTGTTTCAAGCTCAGTGAGGAGATTTTCAGTCACGGCATTGTGGTTTTCCGGACGATTGAAAGCTACAACAAGGACCTTTGTAGCTGTTGGCGAATCCGCTGGTACGTGAGAAACGGTGATGTCTTTGAAAGGCAGTGAGGAATAGGACGCCGGAGTAGCAATTGTTGACGACATGGTCACGGTGGAATTTGTAGTCCTGCGATTATCTGAAGAGATCTTGGATTAAGGAGAGTTCTTGTATGATCTTTATTACAACAGCACCCGAAGTCTTGATCACTGGTAACAAGTAGATTCGCTACAAGGTACAATCTGCCGAAGCCACTTATTCGGCCCCACAAGTTGCCGAGGCCGATGTGGATCACTTGACCGAACAACCCCAACAACAGATTCAGAGGCAATTGCCTCGTACACCTCCACTATCATCCTTCATCTCCCAAAGACTTAAGCTTGTGAGAATCATATTGCCGTTAATGACTGACAGGCCATACAACCGGGCCCATGTAGCCTGCAAGGCTTGCCATGCTCGTAAGGTCAGGTGTACCGTCACCCTATCTGGTCCCCCGTGCGCGAACTGCGCTCTGGACAAAATCCCTTGCGAGATACAGAAACGGAAGCGGCGACGGCAAGACTGCCTCTCACCAGGAGATGACTCAGATAGCTAATGAATACAGTAATTTGGATATCCTGCCTACAGTGTCTGGTTCGGTGACGCAAGACAGCCCGGTACCTGCAGCACAGAGCCTTTCAATTCCACCACTCAGTACTTCGCAAAGCGTGATTCCTCACCAAGATGCCGTCATTCAAGCAGATAACTGTGACCCACTTCCTTGGAACTCGCTTCCTGGCATGACTGGTCACTCACAAGAGCTCAACACTCCTTCATCTGCTGCAGCTACTGGAGAAATCATTTCCGTTGACAGCAGCGCAGAGAGTTACGAAGCTGATATAGCTTTGGATGCAAACCTTGTTGAATTCAGAGATCCCGACGGCCTTGATACAACACATTCATCGCCAATTGCCAACGCCACATCGGCATGGGCCGAAATTCTGGAGGAGCGGGAGAGCGATGGCAATCGAGTGCCGTTCTACCCAGGTAAATGACCCGTCTTAGATCCTCGCAATCTTCGATCATAACAGAAGCAGGTGACGAGAGAGGCCCGGCTTTCGTCATAGACGTCTGCAAGCCTGGAAGATCAAACAGTAGCAATCATGCTTTTGTTGCCATGCCCTCACTGGAATCTCTTGCGCCAGAGGAGATAGAGTACCTTCGGTTCAAGGGATGCTTTTCCTTACCACTCCACCCGCTTAGAGAAGCTCTGATCAAAGCATATTTCCATTATGTCCATCCCTTTGAGCCAGTCTTGGATCCCGAGGACTTTTTTAACAAGTACAGCAAAGGTCACCTCAGTTTATTGCTACTATGGAACATATTCATGTGTGCTGCAAGTGTATGTTCCACTGCGCAAATAGCGGGCGTGCGTGCTGACGGGTATAGTTTATTGATGACAGTGTGTTTGCTGGGAACTTTTACGACTCTCAGCTTGCTTTCAAGCACAAAGCTTTCCAACGAGCGAAGGTACTTTGAACCTCAGAGTACACATCATTTCACTACCAATCGAGTTTGCTGACAGATTACCCAGACATTATATGATGCAGATTACGAGAAGAACAAAATTACCCTGATTCAATCTGTGTTTCTCATGGGCCATTTTTATGCCGATGCTGAGGATCGCCTGGGTCCTTGGCATTGGAATGGGGTTGCCATCAGCCTCTCCCACACCATCGGCCTTCACATGCTGGCACCTCCAGTGCGTGATGGCTTCCAACCTCTATGGCGCCGTGTCTGGTGGTGCATATACTACCGCGAAGTATGGCTGTCAATGGGCCAAGGCCGCCCAATGCGGATATCTCTAGATCACTGCTCAACTTCGATGCCTGGGCTTTTCGATACAAGCCTCCACTGCTCTCGAGAGTATCTACACTACTTACCTGAGGAGCTTAGCAGACTGCTCAGAATGTGGCTTAAGCTGATTGAAGTGACACGCATCATGGGAGAGATATTATCGACCAACTATAGCATGAAGAGTGCAAGGCCCTCGAGAGCGGCCATTAAAAGAGACGAAGAGGAAATTCGTGCTTACGGTTTTCCCGAGGACCATAACGACCAAAGCCCCGTATTAGCATCCCACTTATATCAGTTTCGGCTTCATACTCAGTAAGTCCCGGGGGGTCAGAAGGTATTCAGTGACTAAATAGTTGTAGGGCGGCAATCATAGCTCTTTACCGACCGTTCCTCTTTGAAACACCATATGAAGTCCCAGCAAGTGAGCAGGATTCCTGGAATACATTTGTAAAGACCAAAGTCCGGACTGCAGCTTCTCACGCAACACAGGCCGTCAATTCCATGATGGCTGAAGATTTGATGAAGTTTGCCCAGACTGTTACGTATGTACATTGAAACCAGTCATGACTATTGAATTGACAGTTTATTAGCGTCCTGACAATTGGGCCTCCAATCCAAGTCCTTCTGTTCGAGATGATGTCGTCCAAATCATCATATACCCAACTGGCAAAGCACAACCTAGCCGTCTGTCTCTTGGCTCTACAGGAGATGCGCAAATCCTATATCTCTGCCGACGCTGCGTACAAGTTATTCAACCACGCCAGGACCATGGTCGAGAAAAGCCTTCGAGAAGCTGAGGTCATCTCACCAGGGCCGACAGTTTCACCAGAAACGCGGGGGATCGAGACCATGCAGTGGCTTGATAGCTCTGAGGACTACGGTTTTGCATCGACTGGGATGTTATCAGCCCTCTGGGCGCCATTCGCTGGTCCTGTGCCTGATGACTTTTCCGCAGATAATTCCTAGACTAGCGTTCAGTGGAATGGATGTGTTGATGCATGTCGGATTCGGGCAAAGCTTCCACAGCTCGGAATAAGCAATTTAGGCACAAGAACAACGTAAACGGGTTCTTACATCGCCAAGACCCACGTTCTAGGCCATTGACATGATGCTTTCAGTTTAGGGTAATGTGCCTCGGCCTTCGGAACTATGTGGGTCGCCAGAAAAACCACCGACTCGTATCAAATTTCATGGATTACTGTCGGTCCGAGTATAAAGATATGTCGTCCCAACAAAATGATTGAGAGTTGCGTAAACCCTCCACAACAGAAGCAGGGTCAGCACACCTGTATTGTCCAATACCTGCATCCGTCGTGAGCCGAGGCGCACGTGAAGCCAGCCTTGATCCTTGTAGTCTTTCGTTAGCGAAGCAAGAATGAGAAGTTGTCATGCAACCGATGTTTCATCGCTAGCACAGAGATTAACAACAGTCCTCACTACGCATTGTTTGCCCGTGAGGTTTTGCCAGTCTCCCTGGCTTGGAATAAATCAAGTTAGTACTCACCAGTATACAGAGAAGTATTCGAACCAATGGTTCTCTGACCCACAGCCGCACATTAGATCTCAATCTCACCCTGTTCCTTGCGAATGTCCCGTTGATAGCCAGGACATGAGAGATATGACCACTTATTTACACCCATGGCAGTCGGGCGTGGCTGCTATAGAAGAATAGACATACAGGACATGTTAGCCATCTCATGCAGTACACTCAGCATTATCCTAGGCACGGTAAGAACACAGAACGCAAGCAAAACATTACAAAACCGTAAGACCATTTACCAGAAATAATTTGTTTTGTGGAAGGTTATAGGAGTAGAGTTAGACTTGCTGTCATAGTGAATCTGAATCACTACCGGGCCATTTAAGATCCCAGACCTTGAGAGAAAGGGCATGTTGCCACTCCTCTTGCCTTGATAACACCCACTGCTGTTACCATCTCTTCTACTCCCTTCCCCTTCTGAGGATCAGGACCGATGGTCATCAAATCGTATCCTTGCGGTTGATACCTTTCCTTGGACCAACTCGGGACCCTACCACCCAAAGCCCTCAACAATATAGCAGCAGGTCCCCACGATGCCCAGAAGCTTGGCTTTACATACCAAGGCTGAAAGCTAAGTTGGTCAAAATTGAAATGAGTAGTGCCTGGGTTTGGCTTGTCGGCGACAAGCTTAACTGGTTCGGATCGTGGAAGAGCCATGTATCGCAGGTATGTGATACGTAAAATCCGGATAAGTTTAATTAGTCCATTGACAAGAAATCCAGGGTACTCGAGGCTGGTAGCAAGATTCAACGTTAGCTTTTGTACGTACATTTGAGAGTATTTATTCCTCAAAAGAATAACTCACCATAGACTCGCGCGCATATTTTCGTCCAAGCTCTCAGCCAAAACCTTTCGGATAGTGACTCCCACAAATTTCGGCATCTTGGAAACAGCCGAATCAACATAAACCCGAACGTACTGGTCATTCGTGGCTGTTGGTCGAGCCACCTCCTGCTCATATTCGAGTGTCCAGGCGTCCAACTCTTCGGCGAAGTCAAGCCCACTGTTCCAGCCTTCCTTGCTACTGGGAAGAGGATCAAATGGAATCTCCATGTCGTCTCCGAGATTCTTGTGAAATACTCCAAGAGCACATTTCTCTACATCGGTCAATTGTCTCCATTCCTCTCTTTGAATGACCTTGAATATCTCCCCAAGGCCATCACCAAGAGTGTGTAACAGATCCGGATCTGTGATCTTATTGGCGCGACGATATCGAGCATGCCTGATCGTTTGTTTTAATAACTTCCACTACTTCGACGCCTCCAGACTTAAGAGATAGGTTTCGTACAGATAGTTCATTCGTGCGACGGCGGTGGCATATCGATCGGAGTCTCGAGCTTGAGACTGGGCTTCGCGGAGAAGAATTTGGGTATCGATGGCTCGCTTCCCTGCGTTTCTTTTGTTGTTCTGGCCTGTCACGGCAAATAGCTTAGACATAGTTGGTATGCCGCCAGCCTGTTCCAATGTTAGTGTCCAGGACACCCCTTTCTAGCTGCAAAACACCTCTTTCTAACCTTGAGCAAAGCTATCTTACGAGCTTTTTCGAACGCGTATGGAAACTCCAGCAGTTGTAGCTGGGCAACAATATCGTGGGCTTCTTTTGTAGTCATGCTTGACAAAGGTCTTTTTTCACCAACAAATGGGGCCTCGATCTGTGTTTTACGACGGTATCGGAGGGTTTGTACCCGTACGAAATAACAGATGGCCAGTAACACGACCACCAGGGGGACATGATTACCAGCGTTGGTGACCCATGCTGTTGCCTGAGCTATCATTTTCGTGTTATGTATAGATAGTCAAAAGAATCTAGTAGCAGACAGAAGAGAAGAAACAAAATAAATTTATCTTGCAGTCTCTTATAAAGATTTCGCTTTACTCATTCCTTCCTGCCCCAACAATCAGGTAATTGTCCTCAACATTAGTACAAGACGTAGTAAGCTTCTGTCTTGAAGTTCCACTTAGCATATGCACCTCGGTTCTTTGTGGGTCAATCGGTTGCCTGGCCTAGAAAGGTAATGGGTTCCGACGTCTCGAAAAACCTAATACTTCTGAACAAACACTGAGACATGTGTTTAAACAAAATGAAAGACCATGGTTATGCAAGCGGAGAAGTGCAGTCGAAGCTGGTAAACACTCCAAACAGCTAGGTCAATATTTGAGTTTCTTAAAGATCAGTTATCAAGTCGTACAGTTCAAATCAACACAATTAAATGACCACCGATATGAACCTGCTGCTAATGAAGGTTCACGTCCAAGAGTATGCTAGGTTAATATTGTGCATAGTACTAAAAAACGAAAGTAAGTTACTGATACAAGTCATCAGATTGATATTTTAAGTTAATGATTAACTTAAAATTGAGTTTCGTAGATCGGACTTAGCTGCAATGGAGATTGTCGGCCGAGATGCCAATTATCGCCAGGCATTCCGAGTGGAATTAACGGCCGAGAAATTGTGGAGAAAGGGAATACCGGCGAGTAACAACGAATGTTTCCATACTAGAGGCAGACAATAGGACACTGCTTTCTCCGAAGGCCTTCTCATCTCGAGTTATAAATACCTGGTACAGGAGCACAAAAAACAGTGATTACTGCACTCTCAATCTATCTCAATTCTTCTTCCATCTATATCATTTTCAGGCCCATCAATCTTACAATACAAGACCTCTAGCAAAATGGACGGACGAAAGCTCGTTTTTGTGACAGGTGCCAACACCGGTCTCGGTTTCCAGATTGTCAAGGCCATTTGCGGTTCCGATAAAGGGTATGAGGTCTTGGTCGGAGGGAGGTCCATCGAAAAGGCTGAGCAAGCCGTCAAGGACCTCAAGAACGAGTTTCCCGCTAGCCATCTCCATGCAATCCAAGTTGACATTGAGGATGATACATCCATTGCCTCTGCATTCGAATATGTCAAGGGCAAGTATGGAAAACTTGATGCACTCATCAACAACGCAGGTAGGTCAGATCCGTCCATGTTTTCGGCAATACTGACCAGCCGATGAATTAAAGGTGCTCAGCTTGATCAACAAGCGACTGCTGGCAAGATGACAGCAAGAGAAATGTGGAATAAAACCTATGATGTCAACGTCACCGGGACCCATATCTTGACTTGGAACTTTGCCCCATTGCTTCTTGAGTCCAATGATCCCCGTCTCATGTTTATCGCCAGCGGTACATCATCTCTTGCAGGGACCGAAAATCCCGACTTTCCAGCCAACAAGCAGGCCAGTAAAGGCTGGCCAAAGACCTTGAATAACTTCCATTTGCCCGCATACCGAAGCAGTAAGACTGCAATGAACATGATGATGAGGTATTTAGAATCAGGCTAGTACAAAAGAACAGAGCTAACTCAATACCAGGGAATGGTTCCGGCTCCTTGGTCAGGATGGTGTTAAGGTATGGGCCATTAGCCCTGGATACCTAGCAACTGGTCTCGGTGTTGGTCACGAGCAGAACAAAACACAGGGCGCCATTGACCCTGCCATTGGAGCTGCGGTTGTAAAGCATGTTTTGGAGGGGAAGAGGGATGAAGACGTTGGAAAAGTCGTATCAAAGCAAGGCATTCAGGCTTGGTAAGTTTTAATCCTTACCACAAGGTAGCTGGTAGATACTCAGCTTGTAAAGCATATAGCGCTATATCATGCGACGAGTTAACTTCTATGACTATATCACAATATGTTTACAATGCTTGCATGCCAGATGTTACGAACATATCCTGATGAGAGGTACCAAACAACTCGTTGAGATAATCCCAATCAGCTTCGTAGGGGACCTGCTCACCCTCCCCAGGCTTCCACCCCATGTCACGATTTATGTCTGGCAATTCTTGTATCGGGATGACGGGTGGTAATGCCGGCATATCGGCCATCCTCTGCATGCTTTCGCCGCTTTGTTGCGTCCCTAAATGGGAAATTGTCTCTCCCACGACTGATAAAACCCTGGATCGTGACCTTGCTGCATCTTCCGATTTCTCATTTTGAATGACTGTTCTGGCCTTTTCCAAGAGAGCCTGTACACTCGTTTGGTCCACATTGCAGCTTTCCGTGGACTGGTGTAGTGTGTAGGCCACAAGACACAGTGTCGTCGTGCCCAGTAAGAGATCATGCCAAGTGATACTCTTCACGAACCACTCCTCAGATTCCAGCTGACCTCCAGGCCCACACTCCTCGTAAGCCTCCAGAAGGTAAGTTATCAGGGTACATGATGCCTGATAGCATTGCTGGATGCTCTTATCTCGCCTTTGGGCAACATGTGGGCGATGAAGAACACATAAGCTTTTGTGGTATACAAAGGTGATACAAAGCCGAGCGACAATAAGCTGAGGGGGGTCGACGATACATCTTTCCATTGGGCGAGATCGATATACATCCGGAAGGTCTTCGTATAAGTCCTTGAGTTCGGCATCCAAAGAGTCGATGTCAGCGTCTTCTGCCGTCTTTGAGTTATTCGACAGTGCATGTTGAAGAATCTTGTCAATTATCGTCATGAATTTGTGCTTGAGAATGGAAAACGACACACCAGTTAGCTCAGTATCCGGTCGCGAGGGGGGCAGTCCAGCGCTGTGTTCATCGAAGTCGGAGTCGAGAAGATTGCATGGGGCCCGTGTATCGGTGACTGCTAAGTTGACTCTCGACGGAACTCCAAGGTGGAACGACACTAGAAGATCAACCTGCATGAACGTACTCCACACTCTACGCCGCATCTCTCTTTCGAAGGGAGTGACCCTTGGAGCGCTACTCTCTCGATGATATCCTGAGATGGTGGCAATATTGGCAAGCATACTGAGAAGACCAGCCATATCTGGACAGATCTCCAGGCGGGTAATGAAATGTGAATGTATGTAAAGCAGGAGTGCCTCGAAGCAGAAGGCCTTGGGTCGGAAATACTCGCCCAGAGCGAGACACTGAGCAGCAGCGACCGTAAGCCCATTACCTGGTATCTCTGTTTCTTTACACGTTCTAGAAACGTTGGAAGCAATGAACAGTATTGAAAAGAGGATCGATATCCATAGCGGCGATGCCGCGCTAGGGTCGCTCCAAAATGCCTCGTACTGCCTCTGAAACTGCACTGAATGTATGTATGGCGTAAGGTACGCGCGAACTCGGAAATAGGTAGACACCAGGCGGTCGGCCGTCCTTCTTGATGGTAGGTGGGTGTTCAGTATTTGTTCGATGCTGACCGCTTTCTGAAGACTGGCGCCGAACATGACACGCAGTCCCATGTCAACTCCTGCCTGAGGAACACTCGCATATACATCATCTCTGTCATCTTCTTCGAAGGGATCGAGGGTAGATCTGAGAGCTCTTATGTCATCCAGCATGGATGACCAATGTGTTGTGCCGCTGCCATCTTGGTAACAAAAGTCAGACGATGCTGGGAGTGTATGTTCAGCAAGGCCCGAGCTGAGTGGCAACTCAGCAGCCGTACTATCTCCGACAGTGTTATTCGACCGTTGTTCCATAAGTGACCCGACGAGGTGTTCCAGGTGTTGAAGACGCGCCTGAGCCTGTGTGTGGCGGTGGCGGTCGATGGAAACTTCATAGGAGCAGGATGTGGGATCTCTTCTGCGAACACAGCTGCTACAGGGACTTTCACGGTCACATTTGAGTTTCCTCTGCCGGCATGCTACACAGGCCAGTCGCTCCCTGTGCTTTCTTGCCCTCGAAGTGGACATTTTGGCTGGATGTTGGATAAATTCTACTTATGACTAATGAACAGAGCGGAGACTTTTCTCAGATGTCTCTGGTCAATGCGTTGCCTGGTTGGACGCTAACCCTTGATAGGGTTAGTAATATTCGTCGCTACCATTTACAAGTCTGAGCAAAATTATTACAATAACCCTACGTACGGTAGTAACTTAGACTTGAGGTTATAATAAAGCCGTAATAAGTAGCGAGGATCCAATTGTAGTCGAGTTTGACTACCCAGACTCCGGGTAAATGTTCCGATAGTGGATGTTCACATTACTGCTTCGAGCACGGAGCACAACGGTCCGAGATGATATGGTGAACTCACGGCTTGAACACCCGAATTATCCGACAGACCGTTATGTTCTGATTTTTTTCCTTGTCATTACTCCCGGAGTGTAGAAAGAGACAGCTGAGGTTAAAGTGAATGCATCGGCATGGCGTAAAGAGTCGGAAAGCTGTTTCTATCAACTATGCACCGAACTCAAAGAACTCAAAGTCTTGAGTACTCTCTATACAACATGTTGTTAACTGCGGCTGCTGAGAAACCGACATGTTCTCATGTCGAGTTTCATTCTGTCTCCCATTTAGGAACGGTATGGCTGCAAGGCACATTTCCCCATTAGGTCTTCGGACCTCAACAACGGTTAAACAACGCATTGAGGCCACTCAGGGTGCCATCGTGTCAGTATTATTGACAAATGACCAAGGATGCGTGATCACTTGCCAGTCTGTGCCGTTTGACCCGGTTCTTGGTATGCCTTTATATGTTGCCTTGTTCGTCCATGCAGGAACATCTCAGGATCGCCAGTCTTCTAACTCCAACTTTAAACACACATCACTATGAAGATCGCTGCTTCTCTCGCGGCCGCTGTGGCCTTGGTTCAGAGCGCTTCTGCGCATTATATCTTCCAGCAGCTCAGTGTTGGATCGACCAAGTATCCTGTGTTTCAGTACATTCGACAGAACTCCAACTACAACTCTCCTGTCACTGGTAAGCCTCTGCTCTCCTCTCTATCTGATGATAGTATACTGATTCTTGTGTTGTATAGACCTCGCCTCCAACGATCTTCGATGCAACGTCGGCGCCTCAGGATCCAACACCCAGACCGTCGCGGTCAAGGCTGGCGAATCCATCACCTTCACCCTCGACACCGCCGTCTACCATCAGGGACCTATCTCTGTATACATGTCCAAAGCACCTAGCTCTGCTGCTTCCTACGATGGCAGCGGAACCTGGTTCAAAATCAAGGACTGGGGTATGCTATGAACAAAAGCCTTGTCGGTAAAGACGACTAACAAGCTTGAACAGGCCCATCTTTCAGCGGCAGTTCGTCCAGCTGGCCAATGTACTTGAGCTACACTTTCAACCTTCCTGCTTGCATCGCCAACGGCGAATACCTTCTGCGCATCCAGAGCATGGGTATCCACAACCCTTACCCCGCGGGTGACCCTCAGGTAAGTGATGGCACAAGAGTATTGTTCATCACGGTCGCTAATTGTGACTTAGTTCTACATCAGCTGTGCCCAGATCAGCGTTTCTGGCGGAGGCAGCGTGACTCCTGGAAACCAGGTTAAGATTCCTGGCTTCATCAAGGCGACCGACCCTGGATACACCGCCAACGTAAGTTCAACTTTACCTATGATTGGTTGAGTATGGTTGATTAACGGTTCATCTTAGATCTACTCCAACTTTAACAGCTACACTATTCCCGGTCCTTCAGTGGTACGTCAAAAAAATTTAACTTTCCACATCTTGTTCTAACGGTTACAGTTTTCTTGCAACGGCGCTCCTGGTGGTGATGACGGTGGTAGTACTAACCCTCCCACTACCACTCTTCAAACCTCTGCACGCCCTTCTTCTACTACTCAGAACCCCCCTACGAACACTCAGCCTGGCAACGTAAGTTTATCCTTCTAGCAATTTTTGAACAAATGCTGATTGGTCGCAGTGCGCCTCTCTCTGGGGTCAGTGCGGTGGAAGTGGTTTCACAGGCCCCAAGTGCTGCGCTACTGGTACCTGCAAGGCGACGAACGACTTCTACTCTCAATGTGTGCAGTAATATTCTGGCTCTTCAACGACAAACCGCCTGTGTTCGTATATTCTTGACTAGTAGCTTAGTGTATTACATCAAGTTCTCTGGAGTGCTGCTCTTTGTTCGTTGTGTGAACCTTATGTGAGCATTTACCTAGAGATCATTTCATTCGGCACGGACAGGAACGCACAGCTATCATCGCGAACCTCCGATATGCCCACAGCAGTGACAGCTATGTTCTGGACTTTCTATTTCAGTGATCTGTTCCCAAACATTATTTATTTTTCCACTTCCACTTGACTCACGACTTCTAACTCATCCACTCTCACTACACCACAACATCAAGCTACCAACTGTGAACAATTAGCATCACGACAACACACTTCACTAAATCGATTTAGTCCATCCTACTTTGCAATCGACAACCATGGATATTCCAAATCCTCCCCCGTATCTTCCCCAGGAAATCCAGACCATGATCTGGAGATTCAGTCTCCGGGATGATCGTCCTGGCGTTCATGTGTTTGGTTACCGCAATGTACCCAACAACGGTAATGCCGGCAATGGTTTGTCTACTACCATCTCGACAGGTATCTCGACGTATACAATCGACCGTGCTCTGTGGTTCACTTGCCGTGAATCATGGTACATCGTATGGCAACGTTTCGTAGAACAGGCGTCTCGTAGACACCCCTTGCTTTTACTTCAACCCCTGGCCGCACAAGGACCTCTTGCCTACAACCCAAACATGTTGCTTTATCCTTCGAACTATTTCGAGGACGACGGCCCGCGACAAGGTGTTACGGCTGCTCCTTCATGCGACCTTTTCATCTTTCACATGGAACAGTTCCGAGACCCCGCTAGAGGGCCGATCACACCCCAGCATCTACAAGGCGCAATTCCCCGGACCGTGGAGCACGTCGGCATCGAATTCAATCCAGCATGGTACGACAACGAAACCGACACGGCACGATTCATGGATGACGAGAATTTCCGCAACATGTGGAGAATGATCCGAGGACAAGAGGTTTACGTTAATCTCTGGATCATTGACACATCCCTCAAGAGAAAGAACGATTCCCCGGCCCTGGATGATGACCTTTTTACTTTCTACGCCAGGGATAAGAAATTCTCACAAGTCGTTGTCGATTTCGAACATCAGGTCCCTACCGAAGAATTGCTGAAGGATTGGGACTATATCCAGCCCGCCGGTCGCGATCAGCCTTCTTCGATGGCATTTGTCCGAGCCTTGTGGGAGCACCGGTGGAGTTTTGACCAACTGTTCCGCAATGATCCCGAGTACATGGGAGATCCGGACGAGGACCATCCTTTCGTCGGACTTCTTGGATGGGCGGAACTGTCATTTGAAGAGTCAGTGATGTAGCCTGGTGAGTTTCTGCGTGCTTGTATCTCATTTTTGAACGATCGGTCAGAGGCAATAGAGGTAAGCAATCCCTCATTATTGACAAAAGCACAAAAAAACTACAAAGGACAAAAGACAAAAGATAAAAATAAAAAAAAGTGCTTGGATGAACTAGGTCTTGATGATTATGGATGACAGAAGGACCAGGGTATGGACGTGTGATTATCCCAAAGCGTATATCCGGCTGGACTGGGTTGTTTGTTGGTCACATGTCTTTTTTCATTAGCTAGCACAGAAAACTTCAATTGAATTGAATTGTGCATGGTGCTTATTGTAGTCTCACTTAACCTCATTGGGATTCCTTGGTGACATCACTGATTTTGTTTGTGCTTGTGATCCAACTGGTAGTAGTGGATCCTCCATCTTGAAGCGAGACATGCTACCCTGCACTCCCCAACGGTCGATGGGCTTTCCGACCAGACGCGCTGTGAACAACACTCTACGAAGGGGAAATAAACATCTTTAGAGTTGATTCTGACTTCTGTCGATTTTTTCTAGTATAGTAATTGATCAGTTGTAAGAATATCGTTCTTTTCGAGATCTGCTGCACCAGTCCGTTGATCCAACGCGTCAATCGAGACATGAACTGATCAGACGACGTTCAAACAATAAGGTCGCCACTAGTCATCGGTCAAGTCAGAGCCGCAACCGTACTAAAAACCACTCTTGTACTAAGACATTGCTAGTTCCCAGGCATCAGAATTTCTCCCCAAGCTCCATCGCCACAAAAAGTCAATTGATGTTCGAGACATAACCGAGCGACGAGCTAATTCTGTGGACAACCTCCACCAGAACATGTGGAGGATCAGCAAAAATTTTACAGTTTCACACCGGGAACAAAACGCCCGTAAATTTCTCATCCTCGGGCAACAATTCCTGATCTAAAAAACAGGCAGTGAAATAAACTCGATGATAATTGGTCACTTGCTCCGAGCCAAGACACGATATCCTTGGCAGAGTTGTGGGGAATGGCGGGGATATCTTTCTTACAAGGGGGAAAGCTTGGTTTTTTCTTCTCCCTTGGTTTGCCGAACGAGAGTCTCGAGAATTGTGTTGCCTGGAGGCTAGAGTCCATTTATTCTCCGCATCTAAACAGTAGTTTATTCATTGGGGATGGGGAAGGGAGATTGGGCTGATCTCAGCTGAGGGACAAGATATGCCTCATATGAACAAGGCGAAGAACAATTGCGAAGGTTATGTACTGTTCTACTCTGTAGGATTCATGTGAGATTTTAATAAAAACACTCTCTACACAAGGCAATGATCATCTGCTGGAATTGATGATCCAAGTAATAAAAACAAGCATCATCGTCTCAAAAGGTTCCACGACCCGCCCTCTGCAATCTCACCCTTCACTACCCCAACCAATTAGCCCAGACCTTTCTCCGCGCTGATCCCATGGGGTAGCACTACACGTCTCCACTCCCCCAACCTTGGCGGCAGGGTGATATCATGCCGGCCAAGACTGTTAACTTGCTGCCTGGGCTTGGCACTTCGGCTTGCCCAGTTGGACCCCAGAGGGTTGCCAGACCGCTGTCTTTATTTTTAAGCTTATATATACAGGGCCTTTTTCTTTGCTGTGAACTTGTTTCTTTTGTGATCTGCAGTCTTCTCCTCTTTACTCACTCCTCTCTGCAAACTACTCAGTGATTGATTCAATTCATCATGGCTGACAGAGATATCTCCCCCGGTCACTCTTATGATGACAAGGCCGGTCATCACTACGATGACAAGACTGGCTCTCATGGCGGTGCTGAGATGATGGAGCACGCTGGCCAAGGCCGCCGTGGCTCTACCGCCGTCAACATCGTCGAGAACCCTCTTCAGGTACGACTCATCTCACACCACCAGCACGACACCCACTAACTCTTTGTCTGCAGCGCAAAACAAAGGAAGAAACCATCGCCGACGCCCGCCTCTTCTGCGAGACCAATGGTATGTCCGAACACGCCGAGATGTTCGGCAGAGCAGCGCTCATCGCTCGTGACCCCGACAACTTCGAGTCCGTCGACCTTCTCGATGACGAGCGCGAGGCTCTCATCTACGAGCGAGATCACAAGTGGCATGGATCCAAGATGCTGTGGTACTCCATCGGTCTTTGCGCCGTCGGTGCTGCTACTCAGGGTTGGGATCAGACTGGTGCTAACGGTGCTAACCTGTCTTTTCCCAAGGAGTTTGGCATTGATGGTGAGGGAACTGATGAGTGGATTGTTGGTATCATCAACTCTATCATCTTCTTGACTGCTGGTCTTATCGGTGCTTTCATCGTTGATCCCCTCAACCACTACTTTGGTCGTCGTGGAGAGATCTTCATTACTGCTGCTTGTTTGACTGCTACTCCTATTGCTTCTGGCTTTTCTCGCAATTGGCAGGAGCTTTTTGCTATCCGTTTCATCATGGGAATTGGTATCGGTGCTAAGAATGCTACCGTGCCTATTTATTCCGCTGAGATGGCTCCTGCTAGAATTCGTGGTGCCCTCGTTATGTTCTGGCAACTCTGGGTCGTTATCGGTAAGTCAATTTCACAATAAACTCACGACAACCATACTAACAACACCAGGTATCTTCCTCGGTTTCTGCGCCAACGTCATCGTCAAGGACATCGGTGACATCGCCTGGCGTCTCGAACTCGGCTCCGCCTTCATCCCCGCCTTCGTCCTCATGGCTGGTATCTACTTCTGCCCCGAATCACCCCGTTGGCTCATGAAGCACGGCAAGATCTCCCAAGGCTTCGTCTCCATGGCTAAACTCCGAGCTCACCCCATCATCGGTGCCCGCGATTACTACTACTCATACGTCATCTACCATGAGGAGCTTAAGGTTGCTGCTGGTTCTGGTTACTTCCAGCGTCTCTGGGACTGCTTCGCTGTCCCTCGCATTCGTCGCGCCAACTACGGTGCCAGCACTGTCATGTTGGCCCAGCAGATGTGCGGTATCAACATTATCTCTTTCTACAGCTCCACCATCTTTTCCGAGAGTGGCTTCACCAAAGATCAGGCTCTGTACGCCTCTCTCGGTTATGGTGCCATTCAGGTCGTCTTCACCATTCCTACCCTCTTCCTGATTGATACCAAGGGACGACGAACCTTGACACTGGCTACTTTCCCATTCATGTGTATTTTCCTTCTGGCTGCTGGTCTGTCCCTCCTCAACGACACCACCAACCAGGCCGCCCAGATCGCACCCGTCGCTCTCTTCATCTATCTCTTCACCATCGCGTACTGTCTCGGAGAAGGACCCGTCGCCTTCCAGTACTCCGCTGAGGTCTTCCCTACCATCCAGCGTGAGCAGGGTATGGCCTGGGCTGTCTGCATCAACAACACCTTCGCTGGTGTTCTTGGACTGACCTTCCCTCGTATGAGGACTGTCATGACACCAACCGGTGCCTTTGCATTCTACGCTGGACTGAACCTCATTGCTTGGGGTATGATCTTCTGCTTCGTTCGCGAGACTAAGCAGATGACGCTTGAGGAATTGGACCAGGTCTTCTCTGTTCCTACCAAGCAGTTCCTGTCTTACGAGACTCAGGTCTGGCTTCCTTACATGTTCAAGAAGTACGTGCTCTTCAAGAAGGTTGAGCGCCCTGCTCCAATTATTGAGAAGAGCGAGCGAAACCTTGCTTAAGGATGAGATGGAGGCTAGATGTAAATACCCAACACATATGAAACGGCGATAAGCTGTACTAGATAGTGGACTCTGAATGAAGTTAATACGTTGTTACATTACTATGCTGTTCGCTCGCTTTCGTGACGCCTGTCCTTCTAGTGTTCGTGTGACAGTTTCCAAGAACAATCCCTATGCAGGGACTGTAGTTCAACAGATCGTCAGGGTCCTTCCACTTTGTGAAAGGTGGTGGAGGACCTTGGCGATATCTGACACAGACTGCTTGGCTGGCTCTTGGCTGGACGATCACCTTGGCTGACTGCCCAGTCGGAGCCAAGGCACCAAAGGCTTGGTGGATGCGATCAGCAAAAGCTTCAACGAACGACATAAGACATTACCCAGGTCGATCATCGATCTTAATGGAGAATGTTACATCTGTACCTGTATCGCCCGAAGTCCCTGCATACCCTTGGCATATACCAATTTCGCAGAACAGCAACCATTCTCACCTATTACCTCTAATTGAAGTAAGCTTTCGCTTAATGAGAGACATTACATCTACCTCCAATATTGGCTCGCACATTATTCCCTTTGGGCGTGGTCCCTTTCTTCTTTCGGGCGACTTAGGCGAAGGTGTGGGTGCCAGGAAATGTTGTGAAACGATGTTGTGGCAGATAAATTGCCTGCCTCCGAACCAGTAGTTTGCTGGACCACGCCTCCGAGCCGCTAGAACAGATGCGAACAGTTATCCCGCTTCCAGAACACGTGTTTCCTGCCTTAGGCACAAGTATCACGAACATGTGTAGGACGAGAGCATTGGGGGGACGATGTATGACCGTTACGAAAGCTTCAAATTTATTGCTTATAGCTTAGTTGTCGTTTTGAGAAACAATACCGAGTGACGCCGACATGAGTTAGGGATACCCCCATTCTGCATATATAATAGCCTCAGCCTCTGACCACTCCAGTCTCGATTAACTCAGACATCACGCCACAGACCGAATCAAAATCACTATTCCAAATCCATTGTCCAAGTATGAATGCCCTGTATAGAAGCACTGAGTAAACTAACTAACACTGTTTGTTAGAACTCGATCACAATGGCCAACCCACTCTTCATCATCTACACCCTGTCCGTTGTAGCAGGAGTCCAAGCTTGCAAGAGAACCTGTTCTGCTACCTCAGCCAGCAATTCTACTTGCACTTATACCTGCACTCACGTCTGCTCCAGCATTTCTACCAACGAAGCGCGAAATACATTCCTCGCGGCTCTTCAGTCTGGTGGAAACTCATGCTCTGCGGTCGGAACAAGTGGTATTAAATGCAGTAAGACGGCTAGTTTTGGAAGTTGTTATGATCATCACTGGTCATGTGGTAGAGGCTGCTAGATAGCCTCATAGTCCTACAGGCGCGTCGAAGGTATCTGAAATATCACA
Source organism: Fusarium multiceps (assembly GCA_028416715.1). Taxonomy (NCBI): domain Eukaryota; kingdom Fungi; phylum Ascomycota; class Sordariomycetes; order Hypocreales; family Nectriaceae; genus Fusarium; species Fusarium multiceps. Next base: position 31,602 of record JAQPZZ010000060.1, on the reverse strand, counting down.
AGATGGATCAGGACAGTTTTGGCAGTAGAAAAGCTTAACGATAATCATTCATCAGGTATCTTCATTCATCTATTGCCTTGCTCCAACATTGCCGCTGCAGCGTAAGGACGCCTTGCAGCATAGCTCCACACCTGGAATGCTACCTTACCCAGCATATCTCCATCCCTTAGGTTCACCGGCGGCATCCTCGGCGGCCTGAAGCTGCTTGTTCTTCTTGTTGACGTACCATTTTGTGATCAAAACAAAGATGACGACGAGACCACAGCCAGCAATGATAGCACCTCCACCCGTCTGGTAGTATGGCTCCTGGTTGCGAAGGAAGAAGTAGGGAGTGAACCAGTGAGACACGGAGGAGACGGAGTTGGCGTAAGCGATAAGGGCGGCACGTTTCGTACGAGGACGAGGAACGACGGTGGTTTCCCAAGAGATTTGAAGCTATTGTTACTGTCAGTGGAAGTTCATTTGGGAAAGGTGGATGGGTAGACTTACGTTGAGGCCGACGAAAGGACCGACAACGAGAAGAATCATGCAGAAGTAACGCGCTCCAACATTAAGAGTGGTGATCATTACAGCGCAACCAACAATGGTGAGCAGGATAGGGACGATGATATGGTAACCGTGCTCAAGGCGTTTACCGGATGACCACGAAATGACCAAAGTAACCAGGAAGGCGATGATTGGAGGAGGGGCCTGGATGAGGTAGGTGGTAGTACCGGAGAAGCCAAGTGTAGCGACAATAGAAGGGAAGAAGTCCTTGTAAGACTGTCCGATGATGAGGCAGAAGTGGATAGCGGCGAAGAGATGCGAAAAGGGGTCCTTCATACACATCCAGAAACCATCCCAGTAGCCACCGGTGTCATCCTCAGAGAGACCACCAGCCGAGACAGCCTGTCGGTACTGAGCCATCTGGGCCTCCTCCTCGGTGATGAAGTATGTTCCAGTAGAGTCAGGGAAATTAGGAATAAACCAAAAGCTGCAAGCAGCAACAAGAATACTGACAGCTCCCTCAAGGAGAAGGAACCACTTCCAAGCTCGAAGATCGGCAACGCCCTCCATGTTGGTCAAGATGCCTGCAGCAAGAAGACCGGACAGAGCTTGTGAGATGGTGTTTCCAGCGTGCCAGATACCCATTCTGAGAGGGGACTCGTGCTTTGTGTACCATGAACTGGTCATCAGAGAGACAGCAGGGACGAAGGGTCCTTCGACGAAGCCAATGATGAAACGGCACAGGCAGAATCCCCATCCGGCGGTCACGGCGGGCATGCAGATTGTGACGCAGGACCAAGCCATCATGCAACCTGGGAGGAGGACTCGGGGGCTTCCTTTGGCGATGATGACATTGGCGGGGATTTGAGAAATAATGTATCCGACGTAGAACATGGAGATGCCGAGCGACCAGGTGACATCCGACATGCCTAGATCTTCCTGCATACCTGTGGAAAGCAATGTTAGTTGAGCCTAGACCAAGAATAGGTGGATTGAGAGAGCTTACCAGCAAGACGGGCGTTAGAAACGTTGATTCGGTCGAGGTAGTTCATTAACAACATAGCAGTAACCATGGGAAGAAACTTCCAATCGAGCTTTCGCACGAGTTTCTTCTCAAGAGCAGCGCGGTCTTCGAGACTCATATCCTTGATGAGATCATATCGCTCAAGGATCTCATCGCGCTCAGGCGCATTTTCTTCGTATTCGACATCTCGTTTGGCGTCGAGAGAGTTGGGTTTTGATCGAACGGAGCCCGACATCTTGAAGAATTGCCAAAGGTATGTTTGAGAGGATTGTAGGAGTGGGCTGACTGAAGAAGAGAGCCTGCTGAGGATGTTAAGAGAAGGTAGGATCAACAGTCTTTATACAACCGTGACCCTGCCATCGCCAAGGTAATGCTGTAGTAACAGTAGTCTGTTCTCACGGATCTCTCCCTGATCCGTCCTTCTCTCCCGACTCCCCCGCATCCCCGCGTTTACCAGTCTGGAGTTTCTTTTGGTTTGCGGGGTGTTAGTGTCGGATTACCCCCGTCGGACAAGATCCGCCCAATCAAACCTTGTTTGACGGACTGGGGCCGACGAAGCATGCTAAGAGAAAAACAGGCCATACTAATGCCAAGATATACAGGTCATGGGGGTTAAGCGGTTAGCGGCCTCGAAGAAGCATAGTTCTGGACAAGAGACCGAAGATGGATGGGGATCTCCGGCGGTATGAAATCCAGATATTGCTAAACCCAGTCAATTACACGGTTAAGCTTAAATCTTGACTCGTACGTACCTCAAGACTACCTTGTCCCTCCATGATCTTGGTAGAGAGCGACAGTAAGAATTGTTGAAATACGCTTAGACCCGAGAAGCGCGTTGAGCATTGTGTTAGTAGCACTGATGCTTTGCTGACTACTTCAAACGTCTGCGCGAATCCCTGCTGGTTCGGTTGAGACAGGCAGACATAGGCGACCGCAGCAGACAAGATGTTGTATGCATCTAGGAAAGACACTGTTCTGGATTTAGTGTATTGTGATTCGATTAAGCGCTTGCAGGATGTTATCGTGTCACTCTTAATCTCTGGAGAGTCCCCGAGGAATCTGGATGGTGGGTTGACTATTAGAATCATGGCCCGACACGCTAGCTGGTCCAGGTAGTCGGGATTATTTGTTGGTGGGAATTCGCGCCAGAAACAGAGGTTGCTGTATGAGAACAGGGCGCTGGGCTTGTCACTTCCGCAGATGTCGGAGATCAATTGTGCGTGGACTATTAGATGGCGGCTTAGAGCGAGTTTGTTGCGTACTTGTGCTGGGAGGCCTGATTCGTCGTCGTTTACTGGAGGCTCAGGAATCTGGAGTGCTGTTAGTAGTGCTAGGAGAATATCCGACATATTCGCTTACAGAGACAGCGATATCATCGTCTGTAATGCTGAATGGTCGACCCATGGAAGAAGCCAAGGACCTAAGACGGTTAGCTTGCAGAATACGCGGAAGTCGTAAAGACACCCACCGATCCATTAGATACACACTCCAAAACAACCACTCCACGCGATAGGTACTATCCACAGCAAGTCTCTCCTGCGGAATAATAGTCTTATGCAACCCAGCAGCAATACAATTCGTCATGATAAACCCCATAAGATGCCACGTCGACCCACCAGCCGGATTAAACATCGAAAACACCGCTAGCAAAAGCATGCAATGCAGCGTATCCAGCGGTTCCTGCGACTGGAGTATCGTGGGGAGTAGCTTCACAGCTGCAGTATGGAGACTTGTAGCTAGACCCGAAAAGCGACTTGTTTCTGGTGACATGCTTATTCCAATCGCGATAGCCATGTATGCATTAAAGCGAGGAAGGGCAGCTTTGTCGGTGGAGTCGACGACTGTGTCGTATTGTTCCATGAGACGACGCTCATCTATGTAGGGGAGCCAGACACTCCAGTCCAGAAAGCGTTGAAGGTGGGGGAGTGTTATGTCGCGTGTAAGTGGGATAGCTTGGTCAGGTCCGAGCGACATATGGTGTGAGGTTGAGGCTGTGGAGGGATCGCGACCATCTACCGCCAAGGCTGCAGCTATAGACTCAATTATCGCAAGTTTATGAGGTTCGTTGCCTGTATTTGCTCGTGATTCAGCCATGGCCTTGTTGGAGAGTAGACCAATGGCACTCATGGTATCTTCAACAGTTGACTGCTCGTCTCCATTTTGAACAGCTGGTCCTGAGTTCGGTAGTACGGGTATGTAAGCTTCGGTAGAGCGACGTCTTTTCCCAGTGATGGGTGATATGACATCTGAAGCACCAAAAGACCGTCGTGATTGAACATGTTGTTTTTCAGCGATCTTGACCTTTTGTTCAAGCTCAGAGACGCGACGTCTGAGTGACTCAACATAACCGTTGACTCTAGCGTGAGTCAGACCTGCGTCTTCGGCGTTGAAGTCAAACTGTTGCGATCTCGCTATGCAGTCAACGCCAAGATCGGCACAAGATGTGCACGCAGGGCGTAATCTGTCACACTGCAATCATCAGCCAATTGTCCATGCAGATCACAATATATGCCAAGACATAAGGGACGAAATAGCATGATCGGTTTAGACCACAGTTTAGGCGGATCATTTCCGTCACCCGAAGGTTAGGTATCGGAACTTACTTTTTGCTTCCTCTTGAAGCACCGTTCGCAGGCCAAGGGTGCTCGGCCGTTCTTCTGCAGCGCCAGCGGCACAGGTTGGCTAGGGCTCCGTGCAGGGTCTGAGACACGGGGAATGTCACGCCAATCAGTTGTTGTCATGTTGGACGTTGGAAAGGCTGATCTTGGGTAGGAAGAGACGGAGAGAGTCCGAGGGGAAATCTGAGGATGATGCAGATTTAATCGGACTTGTTCCTATGGGGTCACGTGGGGTCAAGAACAGGTTAGCGGCAGGCAGTTTATGGGGTAACAGACTGGGGCCCCAGGTTCTCACTTCAACACGGACCAGGGAATGACCAATATTAACTATTTTGAGTGAAATCTATGCTAAACAATCTAATTTACTGATATTGTGGTTCATGCTGCCACGGGAACACCGTTGCTAACTCCATTTGTCGCACCGTTGGTGACTCCATTTGTAGCCCCATTCGTGCGTCCATTTGTACCATTGACAGCCTTAACGGGGGCGCCATTTGACTGAGCAGCCTTGACAGACTCGTTAAGAGCAGCCATCTCGCCGCCTCGCTTAGTAGCAGCACCCATAAGAAGAGGCCCATCAGTAGCAGCCATGACCCATCGAGCACCCATCTTGCAGAACTTCTCCACAAGATCAAGTCTAGCATGAAGACCTCCAACACCAAGCCACTTGCCGTGCTTCTTACAAGCCGCAAGAGTACGCTCATAAGCCTCGGTCAATCTGGGGTTCTCATAATCTCCAGGAATTCCCATCTCAGCAGTAAGATCATTTGTACCGATGAGAAGTGAGTCAACACCAGGCAGAGCAGCAATCTCATCAACAAGCTCCAACGCCTCAAGGGTCTCAATCATGGGGATGACAAGAGTAGCGTCGTTGGTAACGGGGTTGGAGAGCTTTGCGGGGATGGAGCGGAATTGATGATGGGGAAGACCGTTGGTGGAGGAGCGGAAACCGATGGGTTGGAATTTAGCTGCGTTGACGACGTCTTGGGCGTCTTGAACAGAGCGGATGTGGGGGACTACAACGCCTAGAGCGCCGCCGTCGAGGACTCTTGAGACGTAGCAGGGGTCTTTGCTGGGGACGCGGACGATGGGGGAGATGCCTGCGTAGAGAGCTGCGACGCAGAGTTGAGATGTGGACTCAAGGTCCAATGAGCTGTGCTCTGTCTCAATGAAGAGTCTGTGGATAATTAGCTTTGTATTCTGGGTGGAGGGTTGATGGGAGCTTACCCGTCGAAGCCAGCTGTCTTGGCCATGCCGACAATCTCGATAGACTTGACGAGCTTGATGGACATGGTGTAGGCCACCTCATCTCTTTGCATCTTCTCTTTAAGACTGTGGGGAATGGGTGTGATAGACATGATGGCTGATGGACAGAAGTGAAGAGGTAAGTGTGGTGTGGGTATCTAGTGATTGTTTGTGGTGTTGATGCTGATGACAACGGATTTGGCAAGGTGATTCCGTGGTATTAATATACAACTCCAAAACTTCCAAAAAGAGAAAGAAGAGTCAGTAAACCGTTATCGCCCGTCGATTTCTCCATGTCCGATCTCAATTCCCCCGACAATCCCCTCCACCTCGAGGAATGGGTTAAAGCCGAACCCCAGAGCCGAGGGGATCGTGGGGTTCGGAGTGGGGCCGATCATCACCACCGGACATTCTCCGCTGCATTGATGCTACCCGCGCATTGTCCTCTGAGACTTAGGCTGCCAGAATAAAGTAACCTAAATCATGATCTAAGTTGACCAAATCATTTCGTCTCTTATGCTCGGCGGGCAATTCTTCTGCCACCCTCAATTCCCTAACCGCGGGATTGATCATCCTATGGACGATCAATTATCGGAGGATAACCGGTGGTATTCCGAGTCATCTTTGACTCATCTCGATTTATCGCGAAAGAGAGTTACTTAAAAATGCAAGTCATCAACTCCAACATTCACCCCTCACAAACCATCACCTTCAAACAATTACTCCACTACCTTCACAATGGCACCAGGCATCGTATCATCAACTCCCCCAGACAATCTCTCCTCTTCTTCAGAGAAGCCAACAGTCTACCTGCTGGACACCTTCCACCCCAATGTCATCGCCTATGCAAAGGAGAACTTCGATGCTGTCACAGTAGATGATCCTCGCCACTCCCAATGGCGAGAAGCTCGCTATCTCCTCGTCAGATCTTCCCGTCTGACAGCAGCGGACATCAAGTCTTGTCCCAACCTGATCGCTATTGGCAAGCAAGGTGTCGGTATCGATAAGATCGATGCTGAGGCTTGTGCTGCCAGAGGCATCAAAATCTTTAACACCCCTGGTGTCAACGCTCGTGCAGTCGCTGAGCTTGTCTTGACGCTTGCTACTTCTTCTGCTCGTCAAGTCGGTTCCATCGTCGCTAAGCAGTCTTCTGGCATTCTTTGCCCCAAGGAGAAGTGCTCTGGCTTGATTCTGCACGAGAAGACTATTGGTATTCTGGGCATGGGTAACATTGGCAAGTGTGTCGCCAAGATTTTCCGCGGCGCATTCGAAGCAGATGTCATTGCATATGATCCCTTCCTCCCAGCAGATGCGTGGGCAGATATCCCCCACACACGTGCCTCTTCTGTAGCTGAAGTCCTAGAATCATCAGACGTCATCACTGTGCACATGCCTCTCACACCCGCGACAAGAAACCTCATCGGCTACGAGGAGATGAAGCGTATGAAGAAGACAGCGATTATCATCAACACGGCTCGCGGAGGTATAGTCAATGAGGAATCATTGCAGCGCGCTCTGGACGAGGGTCTTATCTGGGGTGCTGGTCTGGATTGTCATGAGGAGGAACCACCCAGTTACGAGAAGTACCATTCTCTTTGGGACAGTGGTGTTGTTAGTACGCCACATATTGGAGCTGCTACTGCTGAAACGCAGATGCAGACTGGTATGGCCGCGGCGAGATATCTGTTAGAGTTTGCGTTGAGCAACTAGGAAGATAGATTTAATTATAAGCAACAAATTGATATTCTTATTCTAAAACTCGAAACCTTCCCATACACCTGGATTACTAGGATCGCCGTAGACATAATGACCCAACGCAGATTCCATATTCCATAACGAATCGTAGTTGAGTAATGCCCAGTTGATACCTGTTCCATCTTGATACTCCGAGCTGATGTCGTTCTCAGCTGGCATTGAATCAAATTGATTCACAGGCCCAAGCATGTCAGGACGGTTGAGACCTTGTTCAAAGAACTGACTGTTCGCTGTGAAATCGCCCATATCAGCTGGTAAAGGTCCCGTGACCAGATTCTGAGGAAAGTCGCCTTCTGTAAAGTTCCCAACCTCATTCGGGATCGTGACTGATGCGTCTGCTGGGAGGCTCATCGGCGGCTCCCTGGCATTTGGCCATAACCTTTGCGAATGATCCCTAAGGAGCGCCTCGAAAACTGCAACGTAGTTCTTTGCGTCGGGGAGTTGTAGAGTGACACTCCTCAATAGTTCTTGACACCGTTGTAATCCCTCATGTGACGCTCGCAGGTCTTCCGGTGAGATCTGCTTCGACACAGACGTGCAGTACATAACCGATAGTCCCGCAGTGAAGAGCATATGGAAGTAACTTCTCGTATGTGTAAGCATTGATCTCGCCTGGCACAAGATATGATAGCGATCAATCGCCTCCAGAGCAGACCTGAGAAATACAGTGAGTATGTCCTTCGGTGGCGACCCATGGACTTTCGGCACAAGGTCTATAGCTCGTCGTAGTACTGAGAGTCTCTCCCGAGCTAGAAGATGATCATACCACTCTTGCATCTCATAAAGACAACTCGGCTCTTGAATGATAGGCGTGCTACTGCGCCACTCCTGCAACTCCTTGAGTAATTTGGTCATAACAACATGTACATGACCTGCAAGATTACGTTTTGGCGAAGACTCAACAATCTTCCCCCTCAACTTGGAAAACTCAGTCTGGATATGCGATGAAATCTGTCGAAGTCTAACAGACACGAAGAAAATAGTCATCTCATTCTGGACATTCGGCTCGCGGTTAAAGTTGAACGAATCAAGGCTCTGAACTTGACTGTTTGCTGCTTCGAGTTCTTCATCGCTTGCTTCCACGGGAAATTTGGTGCTTATGTCGTTGTCGTCGATTAGGAAGGGACGGTCGAGTGTTGTGGAGCTGTAACGGTCTATGAGGTAGAATTGCCAGAATATCCTGCGTCGGAGTTGTGTTTGAAGAAGGTCGTTGGGGATGTGCGGGTTTGAGTGGAGGCCCAGTTCTATGCAGAGACGACCGCAGAGTCTTACTACGTCCCAGATGGACGTGCCTAGAAAATGTAAATTAAAATATTGCCACTTCTGGTTACTGATTCAACATACCGATAGGATGATAGATGCCAAATCGACATATAAGCAATAGATCTTGGACAGACTCCAACCCTCTGGTTAGGAACTCGGTTCCAAGATATTGCAATGCTGCATTGTAATATGCTTCTGGATGTCGATCATGCAATCTGTTCCGGTACGGAAGTACAGCTCCGATAGCACAGATCATAAAGGCTCTGAACAGATCATGATTTGTGACTTGACCAGAAGTGTTCGGATTGCTGAATAGACGGTGATGTAGGGCCCAAATACTTCGACGGAGAAGGAATGGGTTCTGGATATGTGCCCAGCTCAGACTGTACTAAGTCAGTATTAGCAGCGAGAGCCTTTGGATGTCAGACTGACTATTTCTCAAAAAGCATCTGCGTCTCAGCAGCGGAAGGTAACGAACATGGTGCTATCGACACCTCACCCGCGCCTGGAGCATCCGCCAACGTCCTCAATAAACCAGCATGAGATTTTCTCCAGTTCGCATCAGCAAATAGATGTGCGATGAAACTAAAAGATTTAGCCAATACTCCCAAACTGTAGACACATATAACTGTACCTTATACTAGCGCCTTCCCTTGTCGCAGGTGAAGATGCTGCTATCGACCTCGTGTGTCGATCGTCCGGGCTGGTCGTATCCACAGTACTAGGATCATGGGCTACAGCGCTGGCTTCTAATTCCGCGAGTCTTTGAGATAAAGCCTGTTCTTTTTTCTCCAACTCATCAATCATCCTGACTCTATCAGCGCAATGTGGCCATTGTGGACATAAATTCTTACGCTCGTGATAGTTGACCACGTCCATCAGCATCCGTATTTATGACAAGGCATTCCAGCCCATTTCTCTCACAAGGTGAACAAATCGGTCTGTTATTATCGCACTAGATTAATCAGCCCCACTGGATAGTTACAAAAATGCTGCTAGAGTAACCTTTGTTTTTCGCTGTGCACAGGCTTGGCAAGCTGGTAATCTCGGTAGACGTGAAGATACTGGAGGAGTCATTCTGGCGTGTTTCATTGGTCGGGAGAATTCCGAGCAGGGTAACTGGAATCTGGGGAGATGGTTAGTTATGTATTCTCCAACGGACATGACGTGGGTCGTGAGAGCATCACGTGTTTAACCCCGCAAGTTGTGAAAAGCTTGTTACTCTTAAAAGAGACTAGGGGGACGGTAGACTCGAGTTAGGGCGAAAGAAATAAATGCCCTACGGCTTGGCATGATGTGGTCGAGTTATTTGGTCACTAGCGTATCAGCACACAGCAGTCGACAATGCTAAGACAGTCAAGAACGAGACAGATTTAGGGTGGGTTATTCAGATGATGTTCATTTTTCATCTAAACTATCATAACATTATCTAAATCCATACCTATTCCCCTCATTCAATTCATCATACAACTCAATGTCCCTCTAGTAGCGGTTCTCTACATGTTTAGAAACAACAGACTCCTGATCCTTCATCTCGGGCTCCATAATCTCCCGAGCAGCAGGCTTTAAGTCATCAGCAGTGGGATAAGCAATCTTGTGCACAGTGTACCAAGGTCTCTCAAACAGCTTATCCATGCTCTCCAAAGATCGACCAGAAGTCTCAGGCATAGCAAAGTAAACGTAAACCAGCGAACAAGTGCAAATGCTAAGGAAGAACATGAAAGCACCGTATCGCTCAGTGGCAGCCAGAAGAGAAGGCATGGCACGTGAGCAACCAAAGTACATGGCCCAGTGAACAGCCATCAGGATGGAGACATTGATGGAGCGGATTCGGATGGGGAAGACCTCGGCGGACACGAGGTAGGGAATGGAGAACCAGCCGATGGACCAAGCGATGGCGTGGATGTAGATGGCAGCGATGGCAGCGCGACTGGCACCCATGGCAGAAGAGCTGGCCTCGATTTCCTCAGGAGTCCAACCATTTGTCACCTTCAGATAGGCACCGACGAAAGCCAAAGTGAAGATCTGCATGGTAATACCAGTCATAAGAGATCGACGACGACCGATAAAGTCGATGACGAAGACGGAAAAGATAAGAACCGAGACAAACTTGAGAATGGCATAGCAGCCAGTGGCAAGGAAACGAGCCTCAGTACCCTCAATGCCGAGATATCCAAAGATAGTAGGACTGTACTGAGTAATAGCATTGGCACCACTCCACTGTCCAAACACATGGCAGGCAAACATAAGAGTGAATCTCCTCCTGTTGCTAATATCCGCAAAGGTCTCCTTGATGAGATCCCAAGTATTAGCACCAGCCACAATCTCAATCTCATGATTAAGCTGTGCCTCAATGCCCTGAAATTCAGATTGAACATAAGGATGGTCCTCGGGAAGACCTCTGAAGCGGGATAGTACTGCGAGAGCTTCGGTGTTTTTGTTCTGGCTGAGCAGGAAGCGGGGGGTCTCGGGGGTGAAGAAGGTGCCGACGCCCCAGATTAGGGCGGGGATGAGTTGGAGGGCGGTGGGGAGTTGCCATTGAAGGTTTGTGCCGGCGTGGTATTTTGTTACTCCGTAGTTGAAGAAGAAGCCGAAGACGACGCCTAGTTGTTGGCAGCAGGTGTATTGGAGAGTCAGGAGACCTCGGATAGGCTGGGGGGAGATCTAATACGCTCAATTAGTACAAATATAGTTGAGGACTGAAGCAGTGAGTTACCTCTGCGATGTAAACCGAGGGCAACACAGTAGTAGCACCAATACCAATACCCGAAATGACACGAGTAGCATACAGTACTCCAAGATTACCATTACTAAATGTCTGGCCAAAAATACCAGCCATGTAGACAACAGTAAAGAACTGGAAAGTGCGTGTTCGACCAAGTCTTTGTGTCAACCACACACAACCCAGACAGCCAAAGACTGCACCGGCTGTAGCGATGGCAACGATCCAGCCTTTTGTGTTGGCATATTCGTGGTCGGTTTGGTTATCGATTCCGAAGCGTTCTTTGAAGATCTCCATGATGACGAGGGATGCGATGTTGCCTGGAAGTGAGTGTTAGTTTGATGTATAGGTGAGAGGTGAGGGTGGGAGTGTGTATACCTTCATCAAAGCCCTTGGCTACACCTGAGAAACTCCAGATGCAAGTACATGCTAACAGATACCAGTTGAAGATTTCCTTGGGACTATCTTTGATGGCCCTTCTTGTGGCCTTGATCATATTTGGTCTCGCCATTGTGAGGAATTGCCACTTGAGAAACAAAGATATGAAGAAGAAGTCTTGAGCCCGACGAAAGGTCTTGCTTGAGCTTGGAAAAACAAAATTGCCAAGGAGACGAAGCAGCAATATATCGTATCCCAACAACCCTTCCAAAAAGGCAGGGTTATTTCCGTTTCTTTCCAACAAGAACCTTGCAAAGGACGTGGAGAAAATCTTGACCTTTGCAGGAAAGAAAAAGGCGGGGATGGCCGATAATCTCTGTTGTTCCCCGAGTTCCCCAGGTTCAAGGAGTGGATCCCCGGTCTAGCGTGGAGTCAAAACGGCTGCCATCGGGGTATCTCCTAGTGCTGTCGGACATATTCCAGGTGTCACCTTTGAGGGGTTTACCTTGTATTTCCCCTCGTGATGAAAGCCCGGACCCATTATCGTGGAGGTGACGAGTCAAGAGGGAGGTTACAATGCGTCAAGCGAGGGCGCATTGATGGGGAAGTTGGCTGGTCTGGGGAAAATTCCCGCTGGCTTATGTTCGGCGAAATGTACAGTTGTAACCATAATGGGATTTGAATGAGCGCATTGATGCCGATATCCGGACATGTTGGGGATCAGCTTGTTGTTGTGAGGAGAACGTGGTTCTGATGTTCATGACACTTTCGGAGATGTCTTGGCTGTCGGCAGTAGAGACGGGATCTACTTAGCGTAGGGTCACGAATTTATCTGCTTTGGAGAATGGCCGAAATGGGCCTGAACTAATTTTGCTCATGTGCTCTGTATGTCACTGCGTGTTTTGGAGATAGTCGGTGGGAGCTGCATGCGACGCGAAGCTTCGACAAGACGAGCATGAGAACTCTCATTCTTGGGTGATGAAGCATGATTGCATTTCCTACAGAACGCCACATGATGTCACAATGGCTGAGTAATTAATTCGACTTGAGCCTTGACAGAATAATATTAACGTGGTTTGACTGAACTTATGCTTCAGCCTTCTTCTGTTTCAGCGTCGGCGCAACCACCGCCCCACGACAATGCCACTCAACAGTCTGAACATTCCCCTCCAAACTATCCGTAATATACAACGTCTTATGCTCCTCGCCACCAAAACAACAATTCGTAAAATTGATACCCTCCGAACCACTTACAATCCTCGCCTTGGGCACACCATGCGTGTCAACCACAAACACACTTCCAAGACTGGGATGACAAATGAACAAATTCCCTTCTTCATCCAAACATAAACCATCAGGGCCAGAATTTCCGAAGGATTGGAAGAATACTCCTGCTTTTGAAGTTGTGCCGTCGGCGTGCAGGGGGAGACGCCAGACTTGGTTTGCGCGCGTCATGGCGACGTAGAGGAAGCGCTCGTCGCGGGAGAGGACGAGACCGTTTGGTGAAGGGCCGTTATCGAGGAGTGTGTCGAGACGGCCGTCTGGTGAGAGACGGTAGACTCGTCCTGTCGGGTCTGTCATGCCAGTTTGTCCTTGGTCTGTAAAGTACAGGTTTCCTTTGGAGTCGACGATGAGATCATTTGGACCCTTGAATCTCTCGAGGTTCTTTCTTGTGAGATGAGGACCTATTTTTCCGGTCTCGGGATTAAATGAGAGGATTCCCTATCATACATTAGTCATGTCCATGGCATTACAAGAAGCAATAATTACCTGCTTGTAGTCTGCGACCAAGATATCTCCATCCACTGTCCCAACAAGTCCATTCGGCTCACCATCCCACTGACAAGCAACCTCGACATTCTTATCCTTATCAATCCTCAAAATACGCCCATAAGGAACATCAACAATATACAAATTTCCAGCACTGTCAAAAACAGGTCCCTCAAGGAAAATATGTTTAAACGAACCCGCAAAGCCACCTCGCCATTCTGTCTCTTGACCAATACATCTCTTATCGTCGGGAATGCGAAGCCAGACGTTTGCTTTGATGACGGGAGGTGGTGGGTAGAAGTTCATGATGTTCTGGTCTTGGGAGGCTGGTAGTGGTGGTACGCTTGGGCTTGGCTTGGAGGCAGTTGGTGTTTTATGCTATGCAGGGTCTGTGCTTATGATACTCTGGCGGAAGAAATCCGATGCTTTGCGACAAGGCGGGGTTTAGTTCTGATGTCTTATTGGTTTACAAGCTCACTTCCTTGTCTCAGTGTCCGTGAGCAATGATTGGACTGTCTCGCGAACTGGTGAGATCCGTGCCCCGGCGGAGACCCGTGAGTGCTTGACTCGTGCACGCACTAGACCCCGGCTTTCTTGACTCGCTAAGTCTGTAGTTATGCTTCAGGGTAGGAAATGGGTATCTGGATGAAGACTCATGAGGTGACAGTAGTCTACAGTGAGAAGATAAAAGAGACACGAAAATTTTCTATCCAACAGTTTATCTATCTACGAGGTTGAAGACGAGAAAGAAAGGAGTAGTCTTGGAGTTCTGTTGTCGTAAAATGTTCTACATCCGTTCCCGATATTCTCCATCCATTTATGAACATACGTTTCTAACAACAGATGAAGTCATTTTTACCAGATGAGCGGCGAATTAGCTGTAAACGACTTCATTAATTGCTTACTGGGTCTGACTACATAGTATACTGTTAGATCTAGCATAGATCCATGTACTATGTTCAATTCATCTTCATCTTCTCTCCTTCAGAAGACAATTCTCACTGACGTCAGAGAGTCATCTCAAGCAATCCACTTATTGCCACCAATTAAAAGAGCTCAGTCGGCTTTAAATTGCCCCGACTCTTGAGCAACCAGCCACCCATGAGAATGCTTCTATTTTTACTCCTCGCGCGTTTCAACGCGTCGCGACAACTTGCCTACCAGAAATGATTTGCGAGATGACCTCACTATTGTTAATCCCACATTGCCTTTCAACAGAATGCAACCTGATGAGAGTCAGCAGACTACGGACTACCGTACCTGCATTCAGTTTTGAATCCTTCTGCAAAGATTGCTGACATGCAACCACTACACAAGCCAATCACACGCGTTCATGTCAGAATCGCGTTAACTACGTTAAACTTCATGGCTTGATTTGTAATGCCTGCGGGCAACTATTTGCGAGGACTCATGACGCTTGAGATGCACCGTAGGAATTGATTGAAAACCACGCGTTGCATTCGTAATCGTATAGAGTGAAGTACATGTTCATGGTTGCTGCTGTGAGATTCAGAGATGCTGTATTCACATCTCTATCCTCAATTAATATCGCGTCAATTATCTCAAATCTCAAGACATCATGGCAAATATCTCTGAACCAAACACCGCTTCATTGCTCCCAACGAAGCAAGGTCTTCTCACCCTGGGTGAACGTCCCATCCCCTCACCTGGCCATGGCGAACTCCTCGTCCGCAATGAAGTAGTCGCCGCTAATCCCTCAGACTGGAAAGTCCAAAGCTTTGGAGTCTTGATCGAACAGTTCCCTGGTGTACTCGGCAGCGAACTTGCTGGCACCGTTATCTCAGTTGGACCTGGAATTACTCGCTTCAAGCCAGGCGATCGTGTGACGGGCTTTGCCACTGGAGTAATCTACCCCAATAGTGACAAGGCGGCGTTCCAGAAGTATACTATCATGGATGAAGTCGCGACTTCTCATCTTCCTGACCATATTGCTTTTGAAGAGGGTGTTGTCTTTCCTGTTGGTATGATCACCTCGTCTATTGCGCTTTTTGATGGTATGGGACTTCCGATGAGGAAGATACGCGATGAGGAGCGTGGTGCTATCTTCATATGGAGCGGTGCTTCATCAACGGCGATTTCAGCACTTCAAATCGCGCATTCGATGAGATGGTCTGTTTATGTGGCCGCAAGTCCGAAGCATCACGAGTGGCTAAAAAGTCTGGGCGCGACTGAAGCTTGGGATTATCGCGACCCGGACATTGCGCAGAAGCTGAGACAAGCTGTCCAAGCCGCAGGGCTGAGTATTCGAGGCATTCTTGATGCTCGATCTGACGAATCCTCATTCAATTCCATTGCGGATATACTCAACACAGTCGATTCTCCCAGTGGGATCAAGCTCAGCACGCTGTTTCCATTTCAGAGCGACAAGACCTTGCCCAGCGAAGTTGAAGTTATTCACACCGACTGCTCTCAATTCACCAAACAATATCCTCGCATTGCGAAGTGGATTTTCGAAGGATGGCTATACGAAAACCTCCAAGATGGGACTCTCAAAATCGCCCCGAGACCTCACATCATTGAAGGTGGCTTGGGAGCAGCGCAGAAAATGCTTGACACCCTCAAAGCTGGCGCAAGTGGCGAGAAGTTCATACTCAAAGTGTAAACTATAATAGACTCTGTTAAGATAGCCTCGGTACAGTTACTCTATACTACAAGATTATCGAATAAACTATTGTTTTAGCCTGCAATTGACTTTCTTCACTTCCAAACCCTTACCGTATCATCCATCATATCAATTCTCAATTATGACAATTAGGAGAATTGCTAACCGCCGAAAGCAACTCCAGGATGCTACACTGCCCTTCCAGAAGACAATCCCCTGTGTGGATCATATCTGAAGATCCAGTCGCATTTCTTCCCAGTGTTGCATTCTTCATAGCCTCGCAAGTTCCTTGCTGATATCAGACATGTGATAAGAAAACCTCGGCGGTGACACCATGAAACAAAAAAGACCCCCTGCTTGTCAGATCTCTGAAGCGACAAGGAGGTTCCATGTCGCAGCCTTCAAACAAGGCGCTATGTGCGCTATGCGCGCTATGACAAATCCCGAACAGACAATGTCAAAAGCTAAGACAGAACTAAACAGTCGCTAAATGTGATTGGGTTTTTAAAGTTTCTTTTTACTTTATTGCTCGTGATTCCCGAGGTTGGTTTTCGAGCTTGTGAAACGGGGCTTTAGCGTAAGGTTTCAGCACTAACAACTGAAGCGAGGGTTGTAAGATCGACCGGTAAGCGCCGAGATGGGGGAGACCAGGGTCTTCGGTAACGTTGTGATCCGAGAGATGTTAAACTGGGATCTAAGCGTTTTTTTCTTCATTGTGCGGAAATAGAATTGAAATGCTGGGCACTGTTTGTGAAGCCGACCTATCGCGTATCGCAGCTTATTACATAACCACAAACAGTGGAGCTGGGGTTGGAGTCCAGACAGATGATCAGCCAGATTCAGGTCAATCAATTGAGAACTTGACTACTATGGATGGTGTTGCCACAACTTGATAGAGTAGATTAAGTTGTCACATGTTTTTTCCATTTTCAAGTTCGTAGCTAGGTAGTGGAGTATAGAATGAGGGAGTGAGAAGTGGAAAACATGTACGCAGGCTCTATCATTGTGGCCATGGCAATTGCACGACCTGAAAACTTACCTTCCAAAGGCACCAATAGAAGATAGTGTATCACTGTCAATACACCATCGCCAAGTGCAGTGACATAACATTCTCAACTGCGCCTCTGCCAAGATCTTTCACTAAAGTTTCACCACTAAAAATACCAATAAACCACGGGAATACCGAAAGAAAGAAGCTATACGTCGATCATACAGCACAATTCAGCCCTCACGAAAGGCCTTCCAAAAAGCGACAGCAGCACAGCCACAGCAGATCTGACGATCCAATCGCAACAGATAAATTAGCCAAGCATGTTAGAGTTCGCGTTTCGGATCCGAGAGTCGTGAGATCCACAACGGCTTGGGTGGTCTGAGCGAAACGTGAAACACCACAACATGGGGCATCGAGAAACTTCAAACTTGGAGATTTGGAAACTTCAAACGTAGATACTGAAAAAAGAGGTGGCTATGATGTCGCAGGGTAAGAAACAGAAACGAGAATCTGTGCGCTGACATTGATTCGAGGTGTGATACTGGCCAAGATGTTTGAGAGATCTATGTGTTTGGGAGGCTAAGTGGCAGTACCATAGGGCGATAAACGACCAACATCTCAATCCAAAAGTCTATATAAGACTCTGGATTCTCTGTCTGGAAAACTTCTCATCAACCAACAATCATCTCATCTTTTCTACCATCTTCTCTTTTACCTTCTCAGCCCTGGTGGCCTATTTCAATACTCAACCACTTTAATCTTTCCTACCTCTCTACTCTCACTACGATACCCAATTCTCTTTTACTTTTATCTCAACAAAAAACATATTCAAAATGCATTTCTACGCTCTCATCCCCGCTTTCGTCGCCACCGCCTCCGCTCACGGAGTAGTCATGTCCGTCGAAGGAGCCAACGGTGTCTCCATGCCTGGTCTCACCATCGCTGATGGCACTCCTCGTGACTGCTCCAGCAACGGCTGCGGCTCTCAGGCTGACACCGCCATCATTCGTGACCGCGAGCTCGGAACCGACCGGGCCAGCGCCCTCGGCAGGACCCAGGGTAACGGCCCCGTCGACGCCTCCGTCATGATCGCCAACTTCATGGGCAGTGCCGGTGCCAACAATGTCCCCACCAACAACGGCTCTGACGCCAGTGTCGGTGTTGAGGATGACATTTCCGGCCTTCAGGGTGGACGCAACAACAACAACAACAACAACAAGCAGAAGCGTCAGCGAGGTGGTCTCCTCGGTGGCCTTCTCGGCGGCCTTGGTGGTGGTCTTGGAGGCGGTGCTGGTGGTGAGAAGGCCGATCTGCCTGATGAGGCTAGTGTCGCTGCCACCGCTGGTGATGGAGCCTCTTCTGGTCTTCCCACCTGCTCCAACAACGGTGAAATCACTATGACCTACCGCCAGATCAACCAGGACGGTGCTGGTCCCATGACCGCTGACATCGACGCCACATCCGGTGGCACCGACCCCGCCGCCTTCCAGTCCGCTGAGGTCATCCAAGACGTTCCCGGTGTTGGTTTCGGTGGTCTCTCTCTCGCTACCAACACTGACTTCCCTCTCACTGTCAAGATGCCCCAAGGTATGACCTGCGAGGGATCTGTTGGAGGCGCTGACAATGTCTGCATCGTCCGTGTTCGCAACAGTGCTGCTGCTGGACCTTTCGGTGGTTCTGGTGCTTTCACTCAGTCTGCTTCTGCTCGCAAGCGTGCTATTGCTTTCCGCCTTAAGAAGCGCATGGAAATCTACCGCCACTAAGCGATTGATCTGATGATTTTGGATAGAATGGGATGAGTTGGTGGATTGTATAGATAGATGATAGATGAGAATGCTTTCCTGGAGGAAGTATATGAATACACATGTTTATGAAATATCCTTGTCTTACCGCATTTCAACTTTTATGTTTCGCATGGCATGAGTCGATCTGCCTGGAAGAGCATCATGTGACAAAACATCACTATCAAGTTCAGTAAGCCAAGAGAGAAACTAATTTCACTTGGGATGCAAGGGCAAGAGGTTCTTTTGATACGAGCAATTAGTATCAACTGTTTATATCTTGGCAAAGCACTGTTAGGTCCGTCGGTATTGGCGGTCTTTTTCCACCTTCCAATCATGGAAATACTTCTGGGGATCACCGTCCGACCTGCCCAGATAGGATGCTACCATGAGCCGAGCTTACTTACCCCTCTCTTGGAGCCTTCGAAGGAATAGCTTCAATTAAGCTTAAATCATAGCGGAAGCCAAATGGATCCCTCATTTATGTAGGCAATCCTTCGAATTGAAGCTTCTCATTGGAGTGAATGTTCCATTGCTGTGGTTGGAAACTCTCCATATAAACCAATTGACTCGGACCTCATCTCATCTCACCACACCATCAACACGCGGGGAACCTGTAAACGCCCAGCGTTCCTGCATGTTCCCAGGAACAAGTGCTGACCAACTTCGAGCATGTTTATCTTAATGTTTCTTTAAGTCCTCCAGTAACTGTCAAGAATTTGTCCAAGCCCCGGCTTGGGTTACATCCCGGTTGCCTCTTCAGCTTCCTGATGTGGAGTAGACGGACTTGGCACTCAATAAACCGCCTCTCAAATGGCCTCTCAATTGACCCGTAAGAGCGGTCTAACCAACCACCGAATGCTTGGTGATAGTGCACATTTAGAATTGAACTTTTGATAAGCGAGGATCCCCGCATGATGTGATGGGTATATAAGGTGATCGTCCTGTCACTAGAGACTGGATATCCTCATCTCATCTCATCTCCTCATCCTCCACTATGCGTTACTCGGTCCCTCTCATGGCGGCTCTCGCCGCCACAGCCACCGCTACTGCTCCTCCCCAGAAGCGCGCCGAGAAGCTCTTCACTCTCGAAACCGCCGCCGGTGAGACCGTGGAGGTCACCGAAGATGAAAAGTTCCAGATGATCGACGTAGGCCACCCACCTCCCATCACTTATCACCACTGACAATCCCAGGACCACATCCACTTCTTCGACATCACAGAATGGAAGGACCACAGCCCAGCATCCAGCCTCATGGCCCTCACCCCCTCCTACCCCACCAAACTCTCCCACCAATCCAACGTCGCAAAGATGGTCAGCAAGGTCAAGACCAAGACCATGGAGAAGCAACTCAAGAAATTCTCTTCCTTCCACAACCGCTACTTCAACTCTCGCTACGGTGTTGAGGCTGCGCAGTGGCTGCACAAGGAAGTTGAAAAGGTCATCAAGAAGAGCAAGCACCCTCTTGCTTCAGTCCGTCTTATCCAGCACCAGGCTTGGTCGCAGCCTTCAATTGTTGTGTCGATTCCTGGAAAGGTGAGACTCAAGACTGTTGTTACTGGATCGCATCTTGATTCGGTTATTTCTAATGACCGTGGTGCGGGTCGTGCACCTGGTGCTGATGACAATGGGTCTGCGTCCATTATGCTTCTTAACCTTCTTGGAGCTTTCCTCGAGGATGAGCGTATTGCCAAGGGCGATCATCTCAACACTGTTGAGTTCCACTGGTACTCTGCCGAAGAGACTGGTCTTCTCGGATCTCAGGACATTTTCAACAGCTACTCCCGTCTCGGCATTCAAGTCGAGGCTATGCTGAACCAGGATATGGTCGGCTACAAGGGACGCGATGGAATTGAGCGTTTCGGTCTTGTCACTGATTTCACAAACGCTGCTCAGAATGACTTCCTTAAGCTTCTCATCGATGAGTACGCTGACATCTCTTACGAGGAGTCTACTTGCGGTTATGCTTGCTCTGACCACGCTTCTGCCCACCGAAATGGTTACCCTTCGTCGTTCTTGTTTGAGACTCCTTTCGGAAACCACAACCCTCACATTCACACTCCTAATGATACCATGGAGTACGTTGACTTTGATCATGTTATGCAGCATGCTAAGGTCACTGCTGGTTTTGTTTACGAGTTGGCTCACAAGGACTTTACCGCGTAAGAGTAGCTAGGTCTGAGGATGATGATATGAAGAGAGATATGATAGCATAGATGAGATGATGAAATTGTACGACTTTGTTGTCCACTCCTGCATCCGGCCCTTCTGTGCACTAACTGCCGTGAATCATAATTCGTCGCCACTACTTCTCGCGGACAACCTCCTTCAACTTAATCTTGAGTTCACTCTTCTCCCAGATAATGTAAATCTTCTGGTCATACCAGTTCTTACTCTCGGGCATCAACTCAAGGTCAAACTTCCATAGCAAGCGCGTCAACAAAAGTCGCATCTCAACGTAAGCCAGACTGTAATGTCATGTTAGCTCTTCAATCCTCACAATTTGAAAGGTAGGCTTACTTCTTGCCGAGACAGTCGCGAGGTCCCATAGAGAATGGCTGAACCACAGCTCGAGAGTCGTTCGCATACAGAGGATCATCCAACCAGCGCTCAGGAACGAACTGCTCGGGGTTTCTGAAGTTTTGGGATGACTTGTAGGCGGGCAATTGGGGAACAGAAACAGAGGTCTGCATCAATAGTTAGAATATGTTAGAAGCCACAACATGCTAGGATTACTAACCTTTTCTGGGATATAGTAGCCTTCCATAAATTCACCTCCTTCGGGAGTAATACGGGGAAGACCAGCGGCGACAGGTGGATCTAAGGTTCTCACGTCAGCACAGATCTCGTGAACCAGCCACTCAACTTACACATTCGGAAGGTTTCAGACAGAACCGCAAGTAAATATTTCAGTTGATCAACACGACTGGCAGTAATCTCGTCCTCGGAGGAAAAGGCGGAACGAATCTCCTTGACAAGCTTGTCATACTTGTCAGGATTGGACAATAGGAAATAGGTAGCACCACTAAGCAAGGTAGCTGTGGTCTCACTACCAGCAATAATAAGTAGACTGGAGTTCTCGAGGATTTCAGGCCTGGACATTCCACGTTCATCATTATATCGGAGGATATACGACATAAAGTCCTGACTGTTGGTATCCTTAGCATCGAGTCGTGCTCCAGCT
Organism: Fusarium multiceps; assembly: GCA_028416715.1. Taxonomy (NCBI): domain Eukaryota; kingdom Fungi; phylum Ascomycota; class Sordariomycetes; order Hypocreales; family Nectriaceae; genus Fusarium; species Fusarium multiceps. The sequence goes on along the minus strand of JAQPZZ010000060.1, from coordinate 9,761 downwards.
GCATGCTCGGTAAATTGCCAATGTTCCTCTACAGCCTTCTGCATTCTCTTAGGTGTTAACATGGGAATGTAGTCTCTGAGGCCGAGACGGACCAGAGCCTGTGAGAAGCTGACACTCTTCATGGTATTGAAAATTCTGCGAACCCAGGGGTGGTAGTTTCCGCTTTCAAGACATCCGAAGGGCTGACCGAGAGCGAGATGGCCAATGAGGTCGAACGTAGCGAAGTTATACCATGCGACCATGTTAACAGCCTCACCTTGTTGAGCCTTCTGAGCAAGACGTTCGATGAAGAAGTCGACGTAATGGTTGATAAGGCCCTCCTGACCACGAAGAGCCTTTTGAGAAAACGCATGCGAAAGGAGTTTGCGCTGACGCTTATGATCTTCGTGGTTGGCGGTAATCAGATTTGGAGCAGGACGCTTCTGTCGGTAGGCCCGAAGATCTTTCTCGAAGATCTTAGCGCCGGCTGTCTTGTGCCCGTAAATATTCTTATAAGCGTCGGCGGTGATGAAGGAGACGTCGTTGGGAGCGAATCGGACGACAGGACCGTATTGGTCGTGCAGATCTGAGAGACGAGCAATCCATTGACCTCGAGTTATGTTCCAGAGGTATGGGAGTTGAGTTGTGGCGTAGAGCTTTGGGCCTGGGATTTTGGAGAGTGGGTGGAAGAAGACATTGTAGATGGTGCGAATTGTTGTATAGAGAGCCAGTGCTGAGGCAAGAATTGCTAAACCGCCGGTGAGTGTCAAAGTAGAGACTAGATCAGAGTGAAGGACGGCCATATTGGCGTCCAAGATGATACCGTAGAGTGTCGAATGAGAGAGGTTGCTGTGAATGGTTTGATGTTTCGACGGTGGGACTTCAGCTTCTTAAAGCATTAAGTCCTCCATAAACGGAAACTGCAAGTTGATAATGCACGGCCACATTGGGATGCTGATCCCCATCACAATGCAACAATGAAGCCACTGACCAGCGCCGCCTACGACTCCACGCGTCAGGTGTGTCCTATCGTATGCCCCAGATATCAAATTCCTGACTCGAAAACCCACAGATGGGGGTATCGTGTCGCATTGCGTACAACATCCCGCGGACTTTCCGCTTTATTGATCGCTCGGGCATTTCTAACGACGCGAATTCCGTGCATGCATCCGCGGGGTTTAACCAAGTGAATAACAATTGTGGTTGATCTGCATGAAAGAGTCTTGTCTTGACGATGCATTGACCATGTTTTTCGGAATTCGCCATGATGTGACCCTGTTTTGTCCGGCAATTCGTATCCAGCATCCCTGTTAGTGCGGAACTAATGCGAGATGCCGTCGGCTCTTGATGAAATTCCCGCTGGAGAAATTCAGCGAGATAACCAAGAGCGAAAACTGGCCTAATATTTCTGTCTGGGGTATTGAGTTTAGTTAAGCATGATGATGATTTATTCTGGAACTCGGACTTGGAAGAACCGTATTAGCTATTTGAGTTTCGGGAATGCAAAATGCCGTAAATTAAGCATTTGAAATTGCAAGGTCACGCGACAGTTTTATCAAAATTGAAAAACTTCTAAATTTCTCTACTCAGAATGAAAAACAAGGATGTCTATTAGATAACGATAACTTTAGTTTCCCAGGCATGAATGTCCGGAACATCTACTGTAGAGTGGTCAACGTAGAATATGCCAATCCGCTCATACACGATTATGTTATCATGTGGATCTACCTTGTCTTCATTTCTAACCTTCTGCACCAAAAGTCCTTCGCATTGGAATCGAGTGTACCGCAATGCCAGCAAGTAGGCACGATCTGTGAAAGGTAAAGGAGTGGCCAGATTGTCAAGGTATACTTTGCACCTCAATCCTTCCCAAATAAGACTCCCGACCCCGAACACGTATGAACTGCCCTCCGGCCAGGTATCGAAGGAGCTTGGGCTCTTTGTCGATTTCCCTTCACTTTCGAACTCCGTATCCTCCGATTCACTTGCCGAATCTGCACTTTTCAGTCCGAGGTCACTCATCTTCACCAACGGTGCAGTAAAACGAAGCTCTTTATTTGCCGGTCTCAAAAAATTGCCTTGCTCTTCCGCTGATGGGAAGGGCTGGAGATCGCTGACCAGAGAGGTCTCGGCTCCAATACTCAAGAAAAAATGAATTTCTCCCGGCGATGACGCCCAAGACCAGGTGGGAAAGGGGTTGACGCTCTCTAGTGATGTCCGTTGAACTTCTGCCTTCCAAAGCAGGTGCTCAACGCAATGGGACCGGAAAACCCCTGCGAAGTATTCAAGCCCATGACGTTCTGAAAGCCTTGTTGCTATTCCCTGAATAGCCGCAAGCCTATCAGTAGAAAATGATAGATTCATCCGAAGAAACCGAGTGACCAGAGTTGACCAGGTATCATCCACGATATCCCTTTCGTCGCACTGCAGTATCTGACATATGTCTTCCGTATTCTCATCTGAAAAGCCAAGGAAAAGTATACAGTCATTTGTCCGTCGATTATCATGTTCAAAAGGCTCCTCGCTGAACTCTTCCGGAATCTCGCCCTGGAATCCACTCTGTCATTCCCAGAAGAACCCATGTGAGCATTGCCAGATCAGCCCGTTCGAAGTCCAGTGAAGGACGCGAGGAGATAAGAGCCATTCCTGAAGACACCAACCCCTGCTAAGTAGGGAGCTTCGGAGACGCCTCCTAGTGCCATACGGCGACGGAATAAAGACGTTCGCTGAGCTCTGCAATTCTTTGTACCCGTATCTCGCTGGTTGCCTTTCGGTAAGGAAGCCTTCCGAGCTGTCATTTGCACTCGCGGCTGCGATGGAACAAAGGGCATTTGTATAATAAGCTGCCATGTTCATCGATTCTTTTTCCCAGTCAGCTCTTGCAACGTCATCTTGGTGCTGTGGCCCAAGGGATCTATCAGCTTGGATAATGCATACAGAATCAATCCAGAGATACTGTATGCCCATTAGCCGAGTGATGTCAATTGCATCTCTAATTGTCTTTGGCATGTGCTCGAATATGATCTCATCTTTCCTTTCTTCAAGATTCCTGGTAGTTGTTCGCGCAGGATCATTGCCCTTTCCCCATTGATAGCTTAAGATCAGGTATGGGGACCTTTTGTCGTCTTCTGATAAATCCGCTGAAACGACAATCTTAGCCGTCGGCTGTTTCTCAGACCCGACATCGATTAACCTAGTCGGCATCCGGTAGGAGGCTTCTTCGTTTGGCGGCAAGTTTGGACAGTTCGTATGTACCCCGGGGCATAGACAGGCTTCAAGCCATGGTTTGATGCTTTCGTCGAGGAGAGCATGCAAATCATTTGTCAGACCTGACGGTGTGAGGCCTGTGTAACTTCATCAGTATTAGTGTTGAAGAGGAGATCAGCGATGATACCTTTAACCATTGTAACTGACTGTGAAGGGATGTGTTTCCCCGGTCTCCCGTCAGGATACATGTACCACGGATCCATATGATGAAACCTTTGCGTGTCGAAATATAAACCACACAGTCCACGATCGTATTCAACAGTCCAATGCAAGGGATCGCTCTCCATAGACCCTAGATCGTCGTAGCTCAAGAGCAAAAAGAATGTTTGACATAACGGGCAACCACTCTCACATGATGCCTCCAGCTTGCTGAACGTTTCATGGTGATCCAAAGTCCATCTATAAAGGCTTCGCGGGGTCTGGCGATCTTCTGTATCATCAGGCTTCCAAGAAATGGCAAGACACTTATCACACAAAGTCCCATTGGATGAAGAAGTGTCTTCACTACCAATTGATACTTGCTGACGTTCTAGTTCTAGCCCATCCATTACCGCTTAGCTGACGAAGATTTTATATCAAAATTATGAGAGAACGGATTGATGGGAGAGGGACCGATATAAAATTATCAAGCTGTGGAGAACCTACATATGTACTTTTTGCATTGAAATTGCATAATGCCCAATGGTGCCTGATCTGACGCCTAGGCAGCAACCACAAGGTAACACAGCCTTGGCAGCATACAAGCATGACAGCGAACGGGTTCAAACAAATAATTCTGTAGCAGTGGAAAACGCTACATTCAGGGATTGCCAAAGGCAGAGTACTGCAGATACCGGTCTGAAGGTAAAGGTACATTTTATAACTTGACCTCTTATGTAAGTAATGCTAATTAATTGCTACCGTATCAACTCAAGAAATTGAGTAGCGCTTGTAGATACCGCCCTAGTCAATGCAGCTAAGCTCATTTGATCAGATACGTTATTTGGCAAACTGCAGGTTATTTTTACCTTCTGTTAGCCAGTTAAGAATTTCAAAAGCACCAGCCTGTATCCACAGGCGCTACCTAATTTCTTGAGTTAATACGGTAGATCTAAGTTATTAAGTTCTTTCCTTTCTTGAAACCATACTTATATTTAACAACCTACTAATAAAGCATTTTGTCTACTCCAATAGCTTGCCTTCTGTAAAGTGCATAGTGAGAAAGAGAAATTACAATTCGTCCCCGCTAGTTAGATGTACTCCTCACACCTAACACTGGTGATGAGGCAAATTAGACCGGAAAAGTGATAAAGAGGAGGCTGACCCAGTCAAATCTCTTCCTGTGTGGGCCCAGGTCTGTTGGCTTTTATCTCGGTACCTTGGATAATGCGCAAGTGATCAGCATCAATGAAGGGATGTTGCAAAACAAGATCTTAAAGGATCATAAAAGAACTTAACCACAATAGCTTCTAGAATAAATATAGTATTCCAAATTTATTTTAAGAACCATCGTGGAGCGCCTTGTCTCCACATAATAGCGTCTGTCCAACGGCCTCTAGCTCTCTTCCTCAAGTCATTCAGACCAACTGAAGATAAACACTGCAGCTGATCGTATAGGGTCTTGAATGAGGGACGGTTTTGAGATACGATGATAATTCAGGATACACCGAATCAGACTTTGAATGAATGCGTGCCAATCGGATCATGTTGAGGTTACTGTTAAAATTCTATCACGGAGCCCATTTTATTTCGCCCTAAGACAAAAAAGTCAATGACGTGTTTGACAAAGCCAGACCCATCATAAAGAACAGGTCCTGCCGTCATCGAGCAATCCACTGTTACAAATCCAACAACGTTACGCCCTCGATGTTTTTACTTAAGTCTACCCGTCTGCCATTCTGCTCCCGCGCAATTCCCCAACTTACACGTCCTCGCTGTTTACCACCGAGATTAAACAAGTTTCAACAAATTGCTACTGTCAAAATGGCTGCTGTTCGTAAGTAAAAGAGAGTCTTGAATGAATCATTAGCTAACTGGTTATAGACAAGGCGAATAATGACGACCTCAAGGCTGGTGCCTTGTTTGATGTTTCTCATATTACTGCTGTAGTTACAGGCGGTGCTACTGGCATTGGCCTGATGATTACTCAAGCTCTGGTAGCCAATGGAGCCAAGGTTTACATCACTGGTCGTCGAACCGAAGTCCTTGAGCAGACTCAGAAGGTCTATGGTGATGGACCTGGAAGTATCCAGGTCCTTCCTGGTGATGTAAGCTCCAAGGATGAAGCCATCCGTCTGGCGAAGGAAGTTGGCGAGAAAGAGCCGAAGGGTATTCATTTGCTTGTCAACAATGCTGGTATCGCAAGAGACGATGAGACCAAGTTCTGTAAGTCGAACCATATAAACGGTCAAGATCTATGCTGACATTGTTTGTGGAATAGCTTTGGTGGGCGAGCCTGACATGACAGACGCCCAGGCTATCTCTGATCACTTCTTAAGAACGAAGCCGGAACAATGGGCCGAAACACTTCAGACGAACGTCACAGGGCCATACTACATGTCTGTAGCCTTCCTCCCACTTCTCGCGAAAGGCCGCGACGCCGTCCCCGGGTATACTTCCCAGATCGTGAATGTCTCATCTATCTCCGGCGCGATGAAAGGCTCCAGCATGGGTCAACCTGCCTACGCTACATCGAAGGCTGCCGTGACCCATCTCAGCCGCATACTCGCCACTCTGTGCAAGGATGTCAAGGTCCGCGTTAACGTTATTGCTCCGGGCTTATTCCCTAGTGAGATGACGACTGGCAAGTCGGACGAAGGCAACAAGAGTGAGATCAAGAAGAAGATGTCGAATCCTGCTGGACGACCTGGTAATGATAGCGATATGGCTGCTACGATCTTGTTCTTGGTTGGAAAGGGTGGTTTGTTCTACAATGGACAAATTGTGTATCCTGATGGAGGTAAGTCGCAGCTCCCATGTCACGTTCTCGATCATACTAATCGGGGGTTTAGGAAACTGTCTTGTTCAACCGGCCGTTGCCAACTAGACCTATTCATAATGACTACATATGAAGACAATGAAATACCGCTTTCCATCATGCCATTTCCATGTGCGATAGTGACAGTATGTAGAAATAACACCAACGGCTGGTGCAGCTCAAATATATCGCTTATCTAGCACACAAGAACACCGTTCTCGTTGTGAACATATTCATGCGCAACTGCCGCTTCTAAAGTAGCATCAGTAACTGGTTCTGAAGATAGCTCATTGACAAACGAAGTACAGAACTTACCAATGGGAGCAGTTGCTTCCTCAGCCTTGCCGTCACAGGTACAGCCCAACCAATAGATCTTCCCGCCCCACCAGGGATCGGGTGCCGTGAACATGCGACAGTTATTGCAGCTGTCGCTAAAGTTCTTCCCGTCCGGCTGCATCCTGTTTAGCAATTCTGATAGCATCTAACGTCAGAAACGGGATCATTTACCGTAAGTTCCTTTCCATCATATCCAAAACACCTGTTGAGATCCAGAGCAGTTGGAAGGTAAGCCGAATTGTCGTATGGCAGGCATCGACCTGAAAGCGTCATGGTCTTGCTGTCGAACTTAATGTCGAGGCAGCTGCGGTCAATAGCAGCGGCAGCATTGCCGAGGAGGCAAATGAAAACTGCAATTCTCTTCATCATTTTGAGATTTATGAACAGGAGATGCCGAGCCCAACAAGAACGTTCGCGGGGTTGAAGACAATTTATAAGTATTTACAAGCTCCAGAATAGGATCGCGCTAGGGCGATCCTTCGGAGGATATGTATGCCACGTAGCGGAGACTTTGATGAGTTAGGGTGTGCTTTATAATTGCTTGTGGGAACGCTAGCCTCTTGTGACGTCGGAAGATGGGTCCGTGGACGAGAAGGGACGAGAAGGATCGTAAGAAGGAGTGAGCTATGCTATTAGGAAATGCAATTCTGACATCTGACTGTCAGATGGGTGAGATCATTGGCGGCCGAAGTCCATGGCCATGGTGATTGGTCGGATAAACCCCAGATCCTCGGGCACAAAGACCCTCACGGACCCAAGACTGTTAACCGCAAAGCTAAAGCCGAAATGATTACCTTGTAGTATACTGTACCCGAGACACCCTTCAGCTCGTTTTGCCGGATCGTTACGGGCTGAAGGATTTCTTGCCCTTGAGAAGGATTATATCTCAGACAGCCTCCCACGAATTCTGCGGGTCATCGACCGTGCTCTAGAAGGGTTCATTGCTGTGATAGGCGCGACCTTGTTATATATGCTATGTCATAGCTTGCCTGATAGATACGCTCATCCACTCAAAACCGACACATCCCTTGCTGGCACTTCTGAGGTCCATTGCTCCTCGGGGAGATGCTTGAAATGGCATGATGAGGACGTCATACTGAGAGGGGTTCTAAGCTAAGTTGCGCATCCCGCTCTTCAATAAAGCTGATATTATTTCGATTGCCCTAGGATCAGGGTAATGACACTGTGGTAGTTGAATAAGGTTAAACCATGTTAATTTAAACCGAAGGAATGTCGGTTTATAGGTCGTTCGTGGGAGACAATGTTCAGTATGGATCCACTGAGTATGCAAGTAATAAATTAATTACCGAGATCCCGGAGCACCAGTGAATAAGAGCGCTGTGCTGATTGGGGGTTCAAGCCGCCTGTGAGACCGTGACCTTGACCAACGATGATATTGGTTCTGATGCACCGGCATAGAGGTCACGGGGCTTTGCGTGTTTGATAAGGTAAACTTTATTCATCTGTAATGGAATGTTTGTCGTTGCGAACTTTGGCGGGTGTCAATGTGGTGGCTCGTGATCCATCGAGTATGCCAATCAACAACGAAGCAGTATCTCTCACTCGGCACTAATGGATTAAGGTTTATCTTTCTTGGATAACTCGACAATCGCTCACGACAATCCACATAATAGCTTTCTTTACATACTTTCACTGGTAACAGGCGCCAGGACTTCAAAGTGTAACTTTGTTGAGAAACACCTTCAGAAAACCTATTTTTTCCTCATCTTGACACTTACCGGGGTTTCCCCTCATCTTGCCATTATACAAGTATATAATGCGCTCATTTTACCACTTTTCCCATCTGATCCTCTTCCTCCCACCAACACTGAGACCAGGCTCACATTGTACACTGAAAGTGGGAACCAACTTTCTATCTTGCAAAGCTACAGAACACTACCTTATCCTAAACGAATACAGCGCTTCACAAGGCGTGTAGACCCCATCCCTTCTTCGAAGCTACCAACGTACTAACATAAAGTACAGGACTCTGCCGATCGAACTGTGGCTCGCCAGACTCACAACCTATAACTGCTGATTTAAGTCGTCATTCGGTACAAGCGCAACACGTTTTGATTTATTCTGAACCGTAAGTACCGAGGCATACAGGCAAAAGTAATACAATCATTAACGCAGTTTTTGAACCTAGATGGGCTTCTTCGCCATCTTCCTTGTCCCCCTCATTGTTTCCGGCATAAAGGCTGTGGGTGTAGCTGCCGGTAAGGCTGCGGGCGCCGTATTTGGTCTGGGTTGCCTGATTGCTGGAAGTAAGGGCGTGCATGATGCGGCCAAGCACAACGCCGAGGTGAAGGCAACCGAACACTGGAACAAGAACTCTTGCAACCTGAATTTCAGTACTGCTTCAGGTGGCAGTGAATTTTATGACTATTCCTATGAAGCAAAGGGTGATCACCTAGACTGCAAGCATCTGCCAGAGAGAAAGGTTATCGAGAAGGAAGTCAAGTCTTACGCTAAAGATTGCAGGGATAATGACATTCCTTCTGGCTGCCGCGAAAAAACGATGGGGAAGGCCTATTGGCAAATTCGGATCAGCAACGATACAGAGCTGCACCCTATCGCCAACATCCGCTGCTAGAACGATATCACACGATCCGTTACCACGGGAGAATCGGGTTTAAGATGGGTGTTTGGCGGTTTGTAAAGGCAATGGAAACGGTAATTCACAACTTGTAATCATCAGCCTCTGGGCCATGTTGTAAAGGAAGATAGCTGATGAATAATTAATCTTGACCCTTGTTACTACCGAATTTTACCAAGTCTCTGTACCGTTGCCTTCGATGTGCAGATGCGCGACCGTCATATGTCTAGCTCGTTGGTGAGCCGAGATCCAGCGAGAAATCATGCTCATCCACTTAGAAGTAAATCAGGGCGGGAGGGGTTCCAAACCAACTTGCATCGCGTGACCTTTGACAAAGCTGATGTTAGTTCTCTGACGACAGTATATGGGGTATGACACCGTGGATTCATGTTAAATCGAATGTATGTCGTGACAGAAGTCGTTAGTGGGTCTCAGCGAGCCACTGAGTATGTCAATTATAAACTATCTTATCCGTTATACCGAGGGCGTAACCTAAAAAAGGTGTTCCCACCTGATTATTCGAGCATCGTTCAAGAAAGTTATCATCACCAATAGAGTCACTGCTCCAATTTGCAAGGACTCAATATAACTTTTTTAAGAAGGGTTCCCCTCACTCCAACCCCC